>VYZT01027990.1:67782-107468 GCA_013400735.1 Pomatostomus ruficeps | reverse complement strand
TTAATTTTTTATTATTTAAATTATTATTATTTATTAAATAATAAATTTAAATATTTATTATTAGCCGATCATGCTAATCTACACCAAGACTGAGTAAAGTTTAAGTTTTCAAACAGTCTACTTTGAATCAAGTCAATCCAACATCATTTTCCTAAACAGTAAATACAGATCATATTAACCTGGTAAGCTGTTACTCATTCTGGTAAGGAATACTTTTGTCTCAATGAATTTTGAAAGGAGTGTTAGTTTTGGGGACAAAAAAGCAATTCAGATTCTCCCTCCCCTGTTTTTGTCTCTCAGAGGGTACCATTTTGCAAATGGAAAGGTTAATTCACACATATGCTTGTGCACTGAGCCTTCACTAGGCAGGAATGGATCTAACAAAACCCATCTGAACCAATTTACAGTCATTTACAAGCTCAGATTCCAGAGCCTCTAGTCATTGCTCCCTTAGAAAGCAGTGACTAACTCTAAAGCAGGAAGTTCCTGAACCACAGATCTCTGGAATCTGCCAGAGTTCCCTCTAGAAAGCCTGGAAATCATTCCATGCTTTTCTCCTCCTGCCTCTTCTCCAAACATCTGTTGCTGGCCCTTGTCAGAGAATGGATATGGAGCAAAAGAGACCCAGTATGACTCTTGTCATGTTATTTATCATTCAGCCTGCTTTCCCTTCACTTTTTTAATATTAATTTTTGTTTAAAGTTCCACACAAAACCAAAGTTATGAAGGTCAAATTTAATTTTTACTATGAAAATATTTTTGCTTTTGATGCTCTTTTCTGCTAATACAGTGTATTTACACATACATGGAAATCTAAGTCCAAAACAAAAACTCGTCAAAATGGTTCATTAAAGACATGGCCACTATTCATATTGTATCTGATTTCCCTCTGAAGAGACACTGATCTCACAACTAATCAAAAGTGTTGGCATAATTTCATGATGCTTTCTCACTCAATTGAATTATACTATTTTCAGAGTTTCTTCAGTCACAGAGGACTTTTAAAATTTTTAAACAAATAATTTTCAATCATTTTCTACTTCCTGAATTTATTCACCCTTTCTCACTTTTTCATTTTTTGTTTTTCAGCTGTGCCTACTCCTAATAAACATTTTCAAAACAGCTTTTCTTGAGCAAATTTCCAGAATATTGCTGAGTATTTAAACCCCCCTGACCTGAAAAACCACGGACTGTTGTACAGTCAGTGCATCCATTACTCAGGGAGCTGCCAACACAGAACCATCTCTGGGAGATTTCTGAGTCCTCAACCACATCATTTCTGTAACATCGGAGTAGTGTAGTCACACTGCTACCAAGGCCTGCAGGGGTTTGGTCAGAATTAATTTGACCATGACTATGGATGCTGACATTATTTTGTAATGCTAATTTAAGAAACTTTTTGTGGATTAGAAGAAAGGATAAACAGCACCACTTTTATATTTTATTTCTGGCCACCCTTACAATTTGCCTGCTTGATAATACAAAAACCCCCACAATATAATTCAGATCAGAGTGATATTTTCTAAGGTAATAAATAAATCCATGCAGACAGCTGACAGCAGTTAGAGGCAGATAAAAATGATAGCACATAAAGGAAAAGCTTTCTTCACACTCATCACAGCAAACAATGCCATTTGCTGTTTTCCTGTAGCACACTGCTCTCTCCCATATGGTCTAATGGCACACAACTGTTTTGTTACTTTCCTTACACTCCTTTCTTATTGCCACTCCCAGGTTTTCTTACTTTTGTCTGACCAGGAGTTACATTAGTGCTCTGAACAGAGTATCACAAGCAAACAAGGATTTCCGTAGCAGCAAATGTCCAAATACTTAGAAACTTACAGTTTTTAGGATTTTAAATTCAGAGAAACAGCTGGAAACATTTTCGAAGTCACAAGCTGCCAAAATACAATCCTTTCTCATTTAAGCATCTCTTCATACGACTGCTGAGGAGACTCATCAGACAACAGGCTACACTGTAAATACTATTGCTCTCAAGAGGACTGCAGCTCCATGACTAGTTTAGATGTCTCTTTCACTGATTAAAATTAGCATTTAAAATACACGCACAGGGAATATTTTCTGAAAACTAATAGTCAGGTTAAGGCTTTGTCTTGGTCTGCGTTCCTAAGTTTCACTGATGAAGCTGCACCTGTTCAATTCAAATCACATATACTGCTCAGCAGGTTTTGACTTCATCAGAATTTCTGATATAGACAATTTCCCTGCAGAAGTGTTATTTTGCCTCATTAGTATTTGGGACGTTCTGATGGCATTTGCTCCAGCCACACTTGAGGGATAACAGGGCTTGGCTCCAACTGCATCTGCAACCATACTTGCCTACATAAGATGGTCCAGCCTGTGCTCATCATTGGTCTGGCTCATAAAAGGTAATTAAATGATTCATGAGTTCTTCCCAACCCATCTAGACTTTGTGCTGAGTTCCAGATAGGTAAACATAGGGCCAGACAATTTAAGTTTAAGAAAAATGCAGTGGAAGTGCTATGGCATCATTTCAAACCCGCCACTGGAGCTTGCCAACAGACATCCTGCACTCACTCCAGCTGTACTTTCAGAGGCACAGCCAGGGCTGTGCACACCCAGCTCCTGTAGCAGAGAAGGTATTCCAGGACAGGAATAACATCACCCTGCAGGAGCCACAACACCTCAACATCTACTGGCTCCAAAATGACACAAGAGTTTTGCAACTGGAATAGCCCAGGGCGTAGTGAGCCTGCTGCTCTCACACCTTCCCTTGTGTCTGTCAAATTCCAAGATATTTCCTTTTCCTATCAGGTTCTTGACAAGAAACCATCAGATAAAAAATGACCCTGGGCAATATTCTGGACTTGTTAATTTGTATTCCTGTGATAATATTGCTTTAAGTGGCAACTTTATATTTACATTCATGTTTACTTTGATCTTTCTGACTATTAATTAGAATTACTTCCTTCTCTTCATCAAGTCTCTTTGGGCAAGTGAAAAACCAGAAATCAGTAGCCGGAGACTGAGTAAAATGCAGCAAGATGAAGCATTCTGCAAAATCTAAGTGTAAATCAATTCATGCAATGCCCTGATAAGCAAGAGACATGTTATCCCGTTTTAGGGGAACCTGAGACACAATTTAAGTGACTTGCCTAAAGCCAGAACTGTCAGATTTGGGATTAGAGGTCCTGGCTCCTATTCTCTCCCATTTACTATTCTGATTTAGAGCTGCAAAAGGGAGGCATAGCTTGACTCAATAGATAGTACTAAGGAAAAACCCAAAGAAATTCTAGTGCCAGATTATAACATAGGTTTTGCCTTGCAGAGGATGATCAAAAAAGTTTAAGCTTCAACTTACATTTTGGCAGTTGAAAATTTTTGTGTTTTTTTGCAAAATGATCCAAAACAAAACCTCGGTCAAATACCTAAATTCAGCGTAAAAATACTTCAAAATCTGACTGAATTTTTATGGAGAGATCTGAGACAACATAAGACATCATTAAAAGACTAGAAAGTTATGTGCAAAATGGAAATTTGGTTAGATTTTACAAGTTCTCAGAAAGCAGTGTTGGATATTTCTTGAAGCTGGCACTCCCTACATCACTCAGAGTTTGTTGTTTGCTTTTGGCAAAGTAAACCTTACCTGATGTTAGTAGAGAAAACAAGTTTGCAAGCACCCTGAAAAGACTGCAATGGGGTTTCGCTGAACCATGTTCAGGAAAACAGTGACAGGGATCAGGGCGCCTATTTTATATCTATGCTATTTTGTAGCATCTTTTTATAACTCCTAAGTAACCTTTAAGTAAGTGAATAATTCAGTTTCACAATTTAGCAGTGCTAAGTAATTTTTCCCAAGCTCCCATAAAATGCTTTTTACAAATTTGGAAAAACAAATCAAAGGTACAACTTCAGCCTCCAAGAATCAAGTACATTAGTGCTGAATGCAGTATGCTAAGATGACAATGATCTGACTCTATTCCCATTTTACTCTCCTCAAGTTTTCCACTGCCCCCAAATCCCTCTTGGTGTTGTCTGACAAATTAGAGAACAGCTCCTAAAAGAAGCCACAACTTTACAAAAAAAACCAAGAAATTTTGCCAATAAAGTTAAATGAAAATAAAGCAAATAAAGTGGAAAATTTTTGCTAAGTTTACCAGTAAATTCAGGTACAAGCCCTAAAACACTTCTATTTTTCAGTAGAAGCCACTACAAACTAAATCTTACCTTCTGGAGGTTTCTCTTTGACTTGTCCCTAGACTCAGAACTTACTCTGGCATGGTGAGACCTCAGAAAAGAAGAGGATGTACCCCAACTAGGAACACAGCAGCATTCTCCTAAAAATTGTACATTTACAGAGAGAAGTATATATGCAGCACATGACTCAGAGGAAAAAGATCCAGAAGGGAAGACAAAGAGTCTGCAGGGAAGAGCAAAACTAGAAATCAAACACACCTGTTGTGGTGTTCCTTCTCAATATCCATGCCTGGAAATGAATATTATTTTGCAAATAATGTGTGTTCTGCAACACACATCCTTAAAATCCCTGTTGTTTTGTCAAACACTTCAAACTTATCTTTGTCAGCTTTCTTGACATCTCTTCATCCTATCCAGCACTGCTACAGCTAAAGAAGAGCCTTCTCAAGCTGACCAGCCAAGGGCTGGTGGCCACAGCAAGGACCTATGGCCTACATGGGGACTGCAGCCTGTGACAAATGACAGCAGAGAGGCTCTGGTGCAGGGGAAAGAAGTCCCAATCACTGTTGTCATAAAGAATGGAAGATACAGAGATGTCTTCCTTCAAAACCTACAAGTTTGTCGTTAAATTAAGAAATAAAAGAAGGTGGAGTGTTGGAGTATTTTTGTAGCTGCTGAGCCTCTAACTCAACCTTCTTCTCAAAAAAAAAAAAGGAAGAAACATAACAACTAATATAAGTTATGGTTCTTAACTGCCTCGGGAACAATTTTATCTGAAAATAAAATGGCCTGCAATAAACTCAGAACCCGCTGGAGACTGAACAGCATTCCAAGGAGAGGAAATGAGTGATCCATTTTGCATTTACAAGGTACATCCTGAAGTAATCATTAGACGATTTTTTTACATCTTCTGAATAAGCCAGTCATTCATATAAACAGCTCTGCAGGAAAAAATGTTAAGTGTCTGCTTAAGTTCAAGAGCCGGGAGAAGGAAAAGGGGATTTTCTTCCCTGAAATGAAACATGCCTTTGCTCCCCACAGATGGGAGAGCTTCCAAGGGACTGGGTGTTCCACAGACTGTTTCCAACCTAGTTGTACTCTTGCCATAATAGCAAAATCACTTGAAATTAACTCTTCATATAAGAACTTCTTGAAGCTGGATTCCCTTTCCTTCACAGAAAGTCAGATTCCAGTTGTTCCGTGAGAAAACACAGACATTTTGCAATAAAAATACAGTCTGCTCCAAAGAACTGGCAGGCAGTGCAGTTTATATTTCAGGAACACCACCAAATATTATGAAAACAGCATCTGCCAGCACTTTGTGTAGTGCAGTCTGTGTTCCAATACCTACATAGCTCATACACAGTGTTTAGTGTTAGGCTTCAGCATCAATTGGAAAATAACTTTTCCAAATTAATTCTGTCTTTCATGCATGGGTTTCCCGGAACTTCTAAGCATGTTTGGTAAAAGAAAGGCTTCTATTCTTTCATTCATAAGCAGAAAAAGCATTTTAAGCAGGCTCAGTGATATGAAGGCAGGCAAATATTCCACAGAGCTGCAGAATACGTCTCATGGGAATATAGTCCTGGATCAATAAGCCTAGCACATTGTTTAACTGAAAGCAGTAAAAGAAACCCAACTGCTTAATGAAAAATCCTGAAATCATTGCAGAGTCTAAAATGAAAGTATTTTCATCTGAATCTTTTTTATTTTATGATGTTTCTCATTTATTTTTTTTACATGGGGTAGAGGTTGGAAACGTGAAATTGAATGTACTTCTACTCATTAAAGAAAATTTGAGAGATAGACCTACAAGTTCAGCTAAGCACAAAAGACACAGTGAGCATGATTTTTTTAATATCTCCCAGTAAAAACACATGGCCTGGACACACACAATTAGACAGAGGTTCCCTAATGCTCAGGTTAGCATGTTCATAATGCTTGTGTGAGTTTTCTCTAAGAGCACTGACTGACAACACTTCTGGCCTGATAAAGCATTCCTTCTTACTTGCTGAGATTAAAAATATTTTAAGTGATATTTCTACTTATCACAACTGTTATTAGTGCAGCATTAAGGTAAAAGACAGGCCGTGAGGTGTGACAGAACATCAGATCTGTTCAGAGATCACTGCCTGGGAAGGAGCAATCAATACACAACATGCCAAAGAAGTTGTCTTTTATTTCCATAGCATCTGACACGTCTCCCTGCAGGGAAATGTGCTCAAGCACAAACAGAAACAACCCCTCCCTTTCATACATTTATAGATTTCTTTGAAAGTGACAGTCAAGTCATTCCTATCGCACTCCATTTTCCTCAGCTTCATCTTTAAACCATGTTGCCTGTGTCATAAACCACTTGGTGAATAGAATCACAGGGAATTAATTTTTTGGTGCATTAACATCTGCTCTTCCTTTCTTCAGTTTGATCCTAGCTCCAAACTGCAGCCTTTAGTGTCATTGCCACAGTGGTTTTATGAGTCATAAATTAAAAGGCTTCACATTTCATGCTGAAAAAAAAAAAAAATGTACACAGGTTCTGCAATATTCCCATATATCAAGGAAAGATTTCTGAAATATTTTCAAGGGAGCAGGTTTGCAATAAATATTGTATAGGTCTTAAGACAGAGGAATTATCTTTATTCTCTAAAATTCCTAAGCTAGAATTTCAGGAACCCAACATTATTCTGGAAGACATTTTCATTTACTATTTTGTTCAAAAATTAACTAGGATTGCAAAACTGCATCAGTCACAGTCATGAGGTACTCAGATCTCTTTGCTGAGACTGGAATAGCAAGCCAGCTTGCTTTATTTCATACTAGTGCCTGGAAATAGAGTTCTTGTAGGCCTACTCATAATAATTGTGGCGCCTGCAGAACAGCAGCCCAAAAATCCCAAATACTTCAAACATAGCTGGGTCAAGTCTGTGCAAAAAAGCATCAGAAAGCCAAAACAGGAGATAAACTTTCAAAAACATTGTCCAAAAGTCATTTAATGCCCAGAAAGGGAAACGGCTAAAAAGGCGCACCTTGATGAGATATGATTTAACTTTTGGGGTTGGGGGTTTTGTTTAAACTCTTGCTAAGCCAGTCAGTAACCTGAACATCAGGCTAAGTTCCTTTAGTTTATTCATCCCAGAGATGTTACAGTTCAGCAGTCAGCAGCAAAGATCACACATAGACTAAGAGGAGGAGAAAGGAAAACATAAAAAGATGAAAAGTAAAAGTGTTGGGTGAATATCAGTTTTCCTATATAAATATTTGTCCACTAAGGTATAGGCAGTTTTAGAAAAAATTTCATAAAGAGACAATATGTATTAAGCTGCTTTTTTTACTTCAAAACATCCACACCTATACACCTTGAACTCTGCCTCTCACAGTCTTTTTTGTAACGTAGCAAAGGCTACACTTCAGGAGCCTCAAACAGCATTCATCAAGGAGGTTTCTTTAGCAGAAAGCTTCTAGATGCTCTTGGAACCTCTCAGATCTAAGTCAAAGGTATGCACGTCCTCACAACACCCTGCTTCCCTGTCATTTCATCCCACAGGGCCTCTGCTCATGTTGGCCACCTTAAAGGGTGAACTGTTTGGTAAAGAATAAACTGAACACTGAGTAAGAAAACTGTACAGCAAAGAGAGAAAATCAACAGAGAGATACATACACAAAGCACTCTTCACTCAGGCAGAGTTATACCCTGCGCTGACAGAATGTGCTGTGTGCAGAGTGAATTATTAGCAACAAAGCAATCAAGGACACAGTCTTTCTTTCCCCATAGTTCTCGTGGTTTTATACTGGCACACACTTTTCTGCTAAGAGCCCACCAATCCAACAAGCTTTCACCAAGCAGTCATAACTAATATTCACATATAGGCTGTTTACTGCTAAGCAGACTTAGGGCCATTGATCTTACATAAGGCTGGTTTTGCTCAGAAAATCAATCTTTGTGAAATTTGCAGATCACAAGATCAGCTCCTCTGCATAATATTGTTACAGCCAGTACTTGTGATTTAACCAACCTGACATAGATGTCCACAATTTCGCTGCCCTCCTTCTTTTGCTAGATTTACTCACACAAGAGCCTTAAGGATCATTATTAATATACTGTAAATGGGTAAATGCATATTGATGTAAATGATTAAAATATAGGAAGCCAAAATCCATGTTCTTACTCCAATGCATAAACCAAAAACTCAAACATAAATAGTACATTCCTGTGTGAAGCATTTCAGTAGGATATCAAACATCAATGATGAAAACACTCCCATAAAACTGCTTTGATTATTGACAGAAGACTCAAGTCTTTGATCTGGAAAAGATTCACTTTCCCTGAGAAATGATTCACACATTGAATCATAAATACAACACAACTATTTGCTTCTTAATACAAAAATATAAATAGTACTATGTTTCCTTTAAGAGAACCTGTGAGAAAACTATGGAGGGACTCTTTAGAAATAAAATAGGCATGGAGGTGAATGGAATTAGCAAATGGGTTTGCTTTGGGCAAGTTAAATGATAGCTGGGAAAAGTTCCCTACAAAAGCTCACATGTAAAGAGCTTGTTAGATAATTGTTCGTTCTTTAGTGCAATCATTGTCCAAATATTTGTGGAGGTTTCCATACCTGATGTCTCTTACTGCACACTTGTACTGCCTGAAGAGTAGCCTACTGCAATGGCATTGCCCTGCAAGGTGCCAGAGATCAAAGCGGCACAGAGGACTGCTGGAAGAGCAGCTGCGTCTTTCCCCCTCTTAATGTAAGCTGTAGGGAAATACAGACATAAGTAGATCCCATAGCACACAAAAAGAATTATGACATTAATTTCATAGCATAACCTTTTCTGTTTCAATTACTTCAGCTGAGATTATTATTTAGTTTTTTAAACCCCTGCAACTCTGTCAATGACCTTTTGACTACACCGTATCAATCTAGTCCTAAATAATGCTTTTTATTTACTGATCACACAAACTGATACAATATTTGAGATAGTTTGCATTTCTGATCAAGAACAAAAATGGATTAGGACAAAGAAAACACCAAGTAACCATAATGTATAAATTAAAGTTTATGGTTTAGACATTACCAAATTTATCAAAATAAAAAAACCTGAATGCTAGCAAGAGACATCTAAATTCTTCCAGATCTCACAAGTCATCTCTGCAGAAAACAACTTTCTGTTCTCTATGTTAACTGCACCAAAATAAAAGCAGCATTTAAAACTGTATACCTGATGTACAAGAATTTTAAACCAAAATAAGAATGTGCTATCTTTACTAATATCCCATACTTGAAGGAAAAAGAAAAAAAATCTCAACATCTCAACACCTATTTATATTGGCCAATTCTATTAATAGTGAGGAAAGCATCAGGTCAGAGAAAGTATTTAAAAGTCTCGTGATCTTTGGGTAACAGGGATAGGGCATGCATCATGTATCATGTATAGGGCATGTATCATGCAGCCAGCATTACCCAGTTCCTGGAAATGCTTGTGAGAAGACCAGGCAGACAAGGGCTTTCTCCAAGAGCTCCAACATTCTCACAAGTTTTATCTTTTCCAGGGGCTATATTGACCAGGATGTCTGTTAGATTAAATCTTTCTGTGGAGCAAAAATGAAGAATGATTTCTATTACACCATTCAATTTCTACAAACTGCAGAAATTAGCACAGAAACTATATCCCATTTTCCACCTAACATTTACAGGGTTTTATGAACAGATCAGGGTCAAGTGCACTCATAAGTGCAGTTTAATTACTTCCATTTCAATATTCACACAAAAGTCATAGAGGATTCCAAGTTTTAAGTGTCCTTATCAGATAAGTAAGGAAAAGAATAAGCAGTAATCTGAGACAGCACCAAGGCTATAATTGTCAAATACAAATGGGAAAATTAATGCTTATACTATTTCTCTCTTTAACCAGCACTACCTAGAAATCAAATCCTCTGTCCACAAGCTTCAGACATTATTTTCTTCAATACACCCTCAGAACAATTAGTTTCATAATGCCTCCACAGCAGTTCAAAGACGCATATATTGTTCTTGGTGTGGTCTAACACAGGAACACATCCAAGATATTGCAGGAATTTGCATCCCATTCCAGTCACAAGGGTTGTGGTGGCTCAGAGCTTGCAAGGTCTGTTCCCTCCCTGTGCTTCCCAGGATGAGTGCTGCTCTTCCAGGACTATTCACCAGCACTGCAAAGCTTCCTCAGGGCTGAATACAGGCCTCATAAATATGAAAAACATTGTTTTGCAACCCTACACGATTTAATGGCACTAAGTATACTATGGCTGTGTGTGGAGTGGAGGAGGTGAAAGCTGCTGCATGTCGAGCAGCGTCTCTGTCCCACCGGGGGAGAGAGAGAGCTCTGGCTGTGCCTTTGCACCGTAGCTGGCAGACTTCTCACACCCGTGCTGGTGGAAGGCACTAAGCACACTCACATTAAAGCCAGGATAGCTCATGCGTTACCAGAGGCACAGAGTCGGAGGGCACTTTCATATGGCGATCCAGCAGACTTTATTCCATCGCTGAAGGAGGCCAGGGATCAAAGAGGGCTTGGCCAGCCGTGGCATGGCCTTATAAAGGGTACAAAATCAGGGGGAAAAGGCAGGGACAGGGTGAAGGACCAGGGATCAATAGGCAAGACGGAGAGGGGTTGGGGTGAGGGGCTTGCCAGGGCAGACAGAGTCAGGTTACCTGTTGTCCAGCCCCAAGTCGATGGGAGACAAGGGGCTTTTCCTCCCAGTGTGACTGGGGAGTCCTTTCAAACCCCAGAATCCACCCACCACTGGCTGACATCTCCCTGGGATTCCACCACAACAGTATACAGTCCTGGTTTTAAATTCAAACTATAGATGACGTATGTTAAGTCAACTTCTCCAAAATCTAAGACTGTTCTTTGAAAGTGCATCTCCCCTCAGCTGAACAAGAAAAATCACAAACCTACAACAAAAATAACCTCTCAGTCAATTTGTCTCTGCTCTAGGCTTTCTGAAGACCTTAATTTTTACAACATGATATTGCCTATAAAGGTGACAAGGGGCTGAATCACATTTGGCTAAAACTAGTTTTTGCTGAAGTTCTGAAGCAGAGTGTGAAACAAGGCTGGCCATGAACTACAGATGAATTCACAATTCACACACCTTGTGCACAAAGCAATGTCAATGTTGTCTGCTAAATCCTGACCAAATTTGAACATCAGACAGTGTTGCGATATGCTATGGTCAGGCACTGCCATCTGCCCCCTTCTCCCCACCCCGGTATTTGATTTCTCCCTCAGGAAGGCTCTGTATCCCCCAGTACACTGCAAGCCTGAGAAATTCAAACCCTGTATTCTTACCCCATAAGATGTTTTGTATCCTCCTCTGCCCCTCGTGTTGGTATATATGTAACTGTAACACTCCATGCCAGTGCTTCTCTGGCAGGACCCCAGTGCCAAATAAACCATCTGAGAAGCCCCTCTACTTGTCTCTCCTTCCTCGGTGCGCCTGCACCACCAGTGGGTCAGGTGAAACCCTGCTGGACCTTCGCCAGCCCTCCCGCTCCCCGAAGCAGCTCGGCAAGCCTCTGAAACTGCAGGCAGGAGCCCGGTGCCCCTGCCAGCGGCATCGCAGCAAGACAGCTAAAACTTTAGTTGCAACACTATAAGCTTATTCTAAGGATTTATTTAAAGTTTTTGGGTTTTTTTTTTTAATCCTGAAATCAGAGGCAATAACTTTAATCTCTAAAACAGGACAATAATCTTGAAAAAGCCCCACCTGAATGTGCAGGAAGTTGCGTTGAAAGAAATGAAAGTCATCCTGCCCAAACCTGATTTAGAGCCCTGCCCTTTCCAGAGCTTTTAGAGCTCCCTCATGGTTTACGTATAATAGGATCCAAATAGTGTTCATGACAATTTATGATTCACCTGAAACCATGTCATAGGATTTACAAAACTGTTTTTGCCCCAGTCCACTTTTATTATAATTAGCAATGAGAAAATCTGGAATACCAGTGCAAAGTTTTTAGGTTGCTACTGAGATTCAACTGGCTGAACTGTTTACTTCAGAAGTTATTGCAGCTACAATTTCAGGATGTACCCCGAGATGGGGGGGTACATCCTGAAATTGTAGCTGCAATAGCTTGGGGGAAATGGGAAACATGGAAAAGTTTCTGTTGAGTCAGCAAGATTCTTTTACTTTCAACTACACATTTTAATTGTTGAGTAAAACAAGTGAAAAAATCATGACAAATAATTGTGTTATGTTAATGTAAGAGGCTGATAGCTTGTTGGCTTCATGATTTACTCATTTTGGTCAGACTTGAGGTACATTTGCCCCATACACAGAGAACGTCAACTATCTTTATACCACTGAACCCACCTGACAGCTTGCTTTCACGTTCTCTGTGAACAATAGCCTTAAAATTTGCTTCTTAAAAAGGGTTCATACTTCAAAAAGATTTTTCAATAATATTAGAAGGACAAGGAAAATTACTTTCAGTTAAATAAGTACTAGATAAAATATCTAGCTATGCTGAAATGATTGAGGATTAACTCAAAGTATATTTAGAACAGCAGCGATCTCATCTGGTTCAACATTTTAATGGGTTTGTATTAGTAAAACATGCTGGGGTGATAAGTTGGAACTGTTAATATAATTTTTTACCTTGCAGGTAATAAGACTTTTATTCTTCACTATTATGCTTTACACGTATATATCCTGTGTTTAATATGGCTTTGTTATGTATTTAATGCTACTACGGTAACCAGTGGGCAAACTTAACTTAAAAAAACCTTAAAACTTACTTTTTTAGCTAAGTAGGCAAACTTAGCTAAAAAAAAATTGCCACAAGCAGCAGATAATTAGTATTAGACAACAAAAATGCTAAAATTCACAGGTCCTACAGGTTAGTAGCCATATGAAAGTCTGTCTAAAATAAACAAAACATGGAGTTGTTAAACTAAAGTGTTCACTCCGATTTTTCTGTGTTATGGGGGTTTTTTGTACTGTGATACCAGGGAAATTCAAATTCATAAGCTTCCTTTATCCGGCTGTCCACAAAGCTTCCAATAAAACTCAACCATTAGAGGCATGATAAGATCTGAACCTGTTCCAGACAAATTTTCCAATACTTTAGGAGGCTGTTTGATGATTACTCACTCAGTAGATAGAAAGCAAAATGAAACAGACTGGTAGTACATTCAGTGAGGTAGATTTTAAGAAAAAAAGTCTCCCAGAATACCTGTGATTCTTAAGCAAACACAATTATAAGGCTAACTATTTAAGAGTTAACAGTTAAATAAGCCCTGTCTGTGTCCTTATTCCTCTGAACTGTGATTGCCACAGTTGGAAGCATTAAAGAAATATTAGGTGCATCAGGTGCTGAAAACTTTCACAGACTTCAAAAAGCCTAAATATCAGACTAGAGATCAGAGGTTTATTTTAATCGGCTAAAAAGATAATCTGAAGAGAAAAATAGCCTTTTTCTTCCTGCACAGTAACAGTCACATTCCTCATTTGGGATCTCTACCACTGTAAATGTATTCTTTGTTAAACAAGGCAGGAGCTGGTCTGAAAATTGCCAACGTGACAGAAGATTAGGAATTATGTGTCTGAACCAGTGTTCACTGTTATCTGCTTATCCAGTAATCAGTAATTCCTTTTATCTACAGCACAAAACTGTTCCTAACATGAACCTACTTCTGTCATTCATGGCACAGTTACCACTACGGAAGTATTTTCCAATTAATCCCAGTTGCTCTGATCTTACCCATATTAGTAGCCATAGGTGAAAGAAGGTGGACTTGAGTCTTAATATTGTCATTATTAAAAAATCCAAAACCAAAAACCAAGGATTAAAATCATATAGACATGCAAAGAAAATTAAGGGTTGTTCTTTAGGCAGCTGCTTAATCCCTTTTAATTGCAATTACCTAAAAATAACCTCTAAGCCTTAACTCTTTCAGCCCCATATGGCACTTCCAACTGGTCCAGAGGAATTAGCTTAAACCTCCCACCCAGAAACTCAGACAGGTGCACAGCTTTCCCATTGCTAACTAAGGCTCTCAAGCATGAATTTTGTCAATGTTAATGATGCAAAATCTGTGCACTCATCTCTGCAGCACACAGGAGCACTTTGTGACCCCAATATTTACATGATCAATGCTAACAGGGAAGAAGGCAAAAGTCCCTGAGTTAAGCTGTTCATAGTACCCACAAAAGAAGTGTTGACAGCTTTTTTTATAATTATTTTCCCCACATCCAATTTGCACCTGGTACTTGGAGCTGTATATTTGCTAGCTAAAAGGCAGACTACTTTTATCAGAATTACTTTGATTGTCAGTGCTTTTGTTGGTTTTGGTTTGTGTCAAATCTAATGAAATTCATTCTTCAGAATCTGCAAAGGTTAAGGGGCTTGAAACATTCTCACTGAGCCCATAAAAGTTAAAAATTCCCAAGTTTGATGAATTATGTTAACATGTATAACATTACACGATATCTCTAGGCACCACAAGAGGATCAACTCCTAAGAAGAATTCTAAAGGTAAATATTGAGAAGAATTTCTGAGTACTCCACAAAGCAGCACAGGAAAAGGAAAGGGAAAACTGACAGATACAAGAGAATCCCAAAAAACCAATCAAACAAGTAGCAAAATAGGTCTGGGAAAGTGGCTTTGAAGCTATCACAGTGAAGTAGTGGTGTAAAGTAGAATCATGGTACAGAAAGGTTAGCATGCAGAAAACTCCAACAAAATAAAAAGATCTAACAGCATGAAACTTTAAATTACTCTCTTTTTTAGCAATAATTCATTATGGTAATTCAATTATAAGCAATTTTTTTGACATTTGTTAGATGAAACGCCTTTTAATTTCAACAATTAATGCAGAAGAAATAGCATGTCTTCAACTATAATTCAGAAAGCAAAATTCAGAATTATTTCTATTTATTATGATTTATGACATGTTTATACTAAATTTTAAAAATCAGCTTAAATACAAGTCTATATAAAAAGAGCAAAATAAATTAAAAATTATGTTCTCTTGACAAAGAGCACTTTCTTGGATACAGGATACATTTAATGATATAAATTAAAGAGGTGAGTCCGAAAAAGACTTTGCTAAACTTGTTAAAAACAGATTTGTCAACTTAAAATAATATTTTCAGCTGTTCCTCACAAAAAGATACAACAGGTACATTTAATATGGTTTTCTTTTTGAAAAAGTCTGCAGGAATCCTTGACTTCTACAAAATTGCAATTCTTTCTTAATTGCATACTTACTGCAATTCCAACCATTCTGTTTAGTGAGGTGCAGGAAAGATGCCACTCTTTCTACAGACGAAATGAGCACAGACTTTGCATCTAACAAAAATTTAACTGAAGCAGTTTTACCAAGAGAAAGTTTCATTTACTCATTACAAAGAATAAGAAATTGTGGCACAATTTAAGAAAAGGAGTTGGGGGGTGGATGTGAGGGGTGGACAAATCAAGTAAAGAAACCCTCCATGGTTCATTGCTACTCTGCATTAGAGCACATATTTACAGACAGTTTATCCAGTGTCAGGAACTTTTTCCACATCTTGGCTCTACTTTTGTTCATCTCCTTTGAGAAAAATAATATCTATATTCTTATCAATTTTCTATAAGTTTTTCACTGATGTATATCTTTATCCAAACATTGCAATGTGTTCCTCAAATATAGGTAGAATACCATTAATAATTAAGTATATACTTAAGACATCAAATAAATCAGGATTTATAGGCTCAGAGCCCATTAATCTTCACAAAATCTGTGTGGATTAAGTTAAATCACATTAGAATTTAGTGATAGCATTCGGGAGGTTGTGTACAAGACTGCACAGTAAAGTGCCCAAAAAAGAGAACTTACTTCTAGGAGAAAAAAAAAAGCAGCCCAATTTACAGTGAGATACAAAAGAAAAAAAGTTTAGTCATAAGAAGAGGGGACAGTGCTCTTAGACTGCAATTTGAGATTGAATACCATGCCTAAAATTTAACTCACTTATAAAATGCCTAAGAGATCAATCAGGACTAGGGCCATTTTAACTGTGATCACAGAAATTTATGACTGTGATGTCTTGAAGCAAAATATAATTTATTTAATCAGGAATTAATTAATTCAAATAATTGTCATAGTAATCGGCCCTTGAAGGGAAACCAAAGCTGAGGTTCAGTATTAGCTGATATTATATGAAGACTTAAACAGAGAAAAGTTGTTAGAATATCAATGCCATATAAAGCACTTTTACTTATCTGCTAGTTAAGACAGAATGGACTCACATATGAGTAATAAGGGCTTGAACTCTGGTAGAATCTATCTAAATAAGTGCTAAAAATGGCAAGTGGCTTAGCTGTTCTTATCCAAGCTGCCTCTGAAAGCTCCCCTTGATACTTTGCAAAATATCCAGGATTTAAAATTGAATAAATGCACCTTATTTGTGCTAATGTTTGCCTGCCAGAACATTCTTGTAGTTGCATAAATGTTTTACTTTGTTTTGCTAGATAAGGCACAAGAGAAGTCACGTAAGTCCTTCTTTATGGAGGAAAAGCAGCACACCACCATCTGTGAAACAGGCTGAACGTGAAAATCAGCCTCCTCTGGCATCCAGCTGCAGAGAGGCATCAGATCAATTTTAGCCCCCAGTAAATCTAGGCCATGTTTCACTTTTAGTGCCATCTTCTATGGTGGTTACTTCATGGCAGGCTCTTTCTACATTTAATCCTCAAATTATCTCACTCTGTAGTTCTCAGCCTGAAAACCCTGTAAATAGGGTTCAGCCTCACTGTAGCCAGCAAGTAACTTCTCATTTTTGCCACTGTCACAAAGCAATAAATACTGTGGGAAAAGGGATAATTGTTTGCTATTTCTGTGGGGAGGAGGTAAACAGAAATAAAAAGAGAAAAGGAAAGCAAGTAGAGCTCAGAGGAAAAACCGGTTCCAGACAGAGTGGATAATCAAGCAAATAATTTAGAGGAAAAACATGAACTAGTTTGCTCCTCTGGTGGTTTTAGAGGATTTGGGACCGAGAGAATGCAAGCCTATGCCTTGTTCTTTCCTTCTTCAGTTTCAGTGCAGTCACAAATCCTTATGGGCTGTCCCAGCAGGAGGAGAGATGCATTATTTAAGCAGGCGCCAGCGTGAAGTGCTGCTGGGGAAGAGCACAGGAGGGGTTTGCCTGGTGCTGCCACAGCCCCCAGCACAGCAAACCCTGCTCAGGTCTGCTGCATCCCTGTGCCAGCCCTCTGCCAGTCCCTGCCCGGCCTGCCCAGCATGGCAAAGGCGTGACTGCTGCATCCCTGTGCCAGCCCTCTGCCAGTCCCTGCCCAGCCTGCCCAGCATGGCAAAGGCGTGACTGCTGCATCCCTGTGCCAACCCTCTGCCTGTCCCTGCCCAGCCTGCCCAGCATGGCAAAGGTGTGACTGCTGCATCCCTGTGCCAGCCCTCTGCCAGTCCCTGCCCGGCCTGCCCAGCATGGCAAAGGTGTGACTGCTGCATCCCTGTGCCAGCCCTCTGCCAGTCCCTGCCCGGCCTGCCCAGCATGGCAAAGGTGTGACTGCTGCATCCCTGTGCCAGCCCTCTGCCTGTCCCTGCTCATCCTGCCCAGCATGGCAAAGGTGGGGCTGCTTCTTCAGTACCTGGCCCTGGAGTGCCCCAATTCAGCCACCAGAGCTGGTGCCAGGCAGCCATGTCCTTGCCCAGGGACCTGCATTTGGCAGTCCCCTCCCCATGGTATCCCAGCGACAGGCACTGCTGTCATACTAATCAGAAAACAAAAAGTCTACTCCACATATACAACACATTTTTGAAGGAGGAAAAAAAATATCATGAAATATGCAAGCATACAATTAACATTCAAGTTTTTTCATTTAGTAGTAAATATTACTAAGTGTAAATAACAAAGCAACTACAAACAGAAAAGATGAGAGGCTGTCCTAATCTTTGACATGTACCTTCTGGCATCCACCAGCAGCAACGTACTCTTTTCTCCTAAAAAACATTCCAAAGGCATTTGAATTACCTCGTACCATCAAGGTTATGAAGGTACCAAGACAAACTAGTTGCTTTAATTAGTGGAGGTCTCAGGACTAGCATTACTTTGCTATAATTTGTGTGCTTGAAAAATTAAATCCATTATTTGCCTTAACATGCTTAATGGACTAGTAAGATCCTTTCAGCAAATTTCAGTAATATTTAATAACTGTTTCATATCTTTAAGATATTGGCTGCTGGCAAAGCTTCCAACTGGACAGATAGGAAATTCCCAATCCTGTAAGGACATTCTTCACTGCAATCACATTTTGGCAGTGTTCTTACTGCAGGACTCACTACCCACAGTGCAGGAGGTCCAGCAACAGGCAGCTTTAGAAAACAATGCTGGGTCTTGATTCTCCAAGTGTGTGTTGGTCTGGTGTGCAAGCCCTGAAGTCAATCTGCAATCAGAGTAATGCAGAGAAGAATTTCCTGAGTCTGGAGTCATCTCAAGCAGGAAGCCAAAGGCTTTTTCCTAAATTTATTTTTATTACACACACATAAAATTTTATTTATTTGATTTAGTAAACCCTAAACTCAGCCTCAGAGGGGATTTTTGATGTGAATAACTCAGGCTGTGTATGTTTTACATGATAAATATTAAGCTTAAAAAAAATAACATGCTGCAGAAAAATTGTTCTAGTATTCCACAAATGTCACTGCACAACAGTAAGAAAGGTATTGTGAAACTCTAAATGGAGGCATTCTGGTAGTTTATTTAATAGTACTTATTTAAATTGTTCACAAGTGTGCCAAATTAGTTTAAAGTATTCATACATTGAGTTTGTTGAAGATCAGCAATATACAGCTGCTCATGGCTCAGAGGCTGCAAAATTGGGTGGGAGCTATTAATGAAGTGGAGAGATTGCATACAAGAGCCACATTAGAGGAATATGACTGTGCAGGCAGGCTGGTAACTCAGTTTAATGCTTCCCAGAGAAAGTTTAAGCAGAACTGACAAGGCAGTTGCAATAGATTTTCAAACTCTTTTCCTATTATATTTTTCCATTATAATTGGCACGGTACCCTTGAGGTACCATACTCCCAGTGGCACAAAACATGCCTGTCCTGTTGACGCCTCCCACATTCTGAATTACTCTGTTTTTGCTATATGTACCAAGTTTGTTATTCGGATTACACAGAAATAACATTACCATGGAAGGAAGTACCGTTTGGGAGACAGACTGACAGTGTGTAAGCAGGAGTTAGACATTATAAGATGTTTAAGTAATTCATGGTATATTATCAGTTATTGGAAGAGTATGTTATGCTATACATCAAATAGGGGGTTTAGGATTGATGCCACGAGTTCTTGAGTGCCTCAAGTGAACTTTGTTATTTGTGAGGTGCTTAATATCTGTTAGCTGGAGGAGAATCAGTTTTTCCTGCTGCCTGATGCATCATCAGAGTTTGAAAGTTAAGAAGAATCCAAGCATTTTTAAGTTAATTCACAGCAAGAGATCCTATTATGACAGTGATAAAATAATGAGTCTATCGTGCTTTGAATGTATTGCCAAACCAATATCCTGGATTTGGGAATAGCTGCTAAGGTGACTCGCGGCCATCAGAAAACCTTCAGTGTCCCAGAGAGACACAAAAACCTTCATTGCTTTATGAGGGCATCACCATACAGAACTCTGTAAATAGTATTAGACTGTGAACTTGGAAATAATATTTGAATTTTCTTTAACAGAAGACACTTATATTGCTGCATCGCATTGATTCTCACTAAAGTACTACTTTAAAAGCTTTCAGAAAGCATTTATGGCAAATAAATTCTTCAGGTATGTATTTCAGCTCCAAAGTGTATCCAGCACTTTTGTAGAAACACTTCAATGTATTGAACAAAGCGTGGCACAGAGGTATAACAGGAAGGATCACAGGTGTCAGTCTTTCTGAATGTCTTAGAGGGAAGGCTGATAAAATAAAATAAAATAAAATAAAAGTCAGGGAAAAATTAAAAAATAACATAGTTGAAAATAGCAAAAACCTCATACTGAATAGGAATCAAGGACCACCTTTTCCTTTTTGAAGTATCCTGTCCTACAAATTTTTTTTCAGAGATGCAATTAGCATTTCTCAGGACATCAAGAACCAAATTAAGACTTTAGAAGTGGACAATAGACAGTGTGTTCCAGTTTTGTGTGCAGATATAAGTTATGGATCAAATCTACACTTAAGAGAAGAACTGGCACGTTGTTTACTTTTCTGGAAGTTTAAGTTTTGCTTCAGATTTTTAATCTCTGTTCAGGAAAAAGTTATTCTTGATTAGAATCAATAACCTATTGAACATGGACAGAAGGGAAAGAAAGAAGGGGCCATGTCAGAGCAATTCCTATGATTTGCATTTTTAAAAGATTCATTTTCTAAACCCAGATAGTAAATAACACCAGGAAATCCAAGGAGAAAAATCTGGTTTGTTTGAAAATGAGGGGGTTTTGCCTCAAAAAAGTCCACTGCTTTTTATTTGAGCTTCAGAAAATCAGTATCTTGATTTACATTTTACATAAACGTATTAGTCAATAGATTAAACTTGTTACTGTTTTAGGACTTTGGACACTTCAGAATTGAGGAAGAAGAAATTTGCAGAACAAGCCATTTGATCCAGAAGGTATTTTGGCTATTCTTGGCTTGCTGAGTTGGGGTGGACAAGGCTGTTCATACACCAGCCCCCTGCGCTTGCTGCGGTGCCCACGCGCTAATGGGACATAGAGCCTGGTGACAAGTTTCTCTTTAAATGTATAAACCTGCAGCAAGGTGAAGTGTGCTGAACACTAACACAAAATTTGACACTTCAGGAATGAAAATAATCACTCAGCTCTCTGTTAATTTGTGCAGCCACTTTCAAGGCAGTGCCAGCATGAAGCAGGCATGCAATATTCAAGCCAGGAAGGCTGAATGTCACACCAGAAAACTCATAATGAGAAACCTAAGCTTTTCTCTCATGTGTGATAGTTGTAAATACTCCAGAAACTAAAACAAACAAATAAAATCTTCAGTATTTCCTTGGTTTTCTAGCAAATCTCAAAGTAAGGAGAAGCTAGGCTCAGAGAGATGGTTACAGATATATCTGAGAAGTGGCACCCTTGTAGCCTAATTTATAGAGCTGAAGTTCAAACATCTGTGCTCCCACTACTCATGTGGAGATCAGAAGCATTCCAGAAGGCCTCTTGCAGTTTCAGGGGTTAGGTGCTCACTTCAGGAGGTGTCAGGGAAGTAGGCTCAGTGTCAGTCTAGGACACCTGAAAGGCAAAAAGGAAATGTAGCAGCAGAAACTGATGCTGAGGCACGAAGCTTGCACTGGTGTCTGTTCATGAAGGAACGCAACCAGAAAGTAAGAGAAATATGGCTATTTGGTAGCCTCCAGGATGCTTAAAAAATATTAAAAGGAAAAAAAAAGCATGACAAGCAATCCATAATTAAATCTTCCTAATATTTTTCAATCTCTCAAGTGCCCAGGCCAGGAGTCTGAAATTTATGGGACATTGTATTCGGGTGTAGACTCTGGAGTACTGAGCAATAAACTTATAAATATTTGACTCAGAATTTCTCTGTTACCATATTATATGTGAAAAATCTTAATTCAGGCTCCAACAGTCACAGAAAGGAATATAAAAGCGCGGGAAGATATGGAAAAACATGCTTTGAAACACCCTCCCCCACTGAATTAGAGAGCTCAGAGGTACAGGAATACAGTACAACCGAATAACATTTAAAATGTTTTTCAGGATTTTTTTCTTTGTATACTAATTCATATTGTTCTCAAGTCTAGAGAACAAAAATGGGTTTGTAGGTGGGAGTAGAAATAAACTGAGAACTGAGAGGGATGTATTCTCTATCAAAGGAAATGAGTGACAATCTCCCAAGAATTCCAGAGCACAATATTTAGACCCAGTTGTAGTCCACATTTATTAGACTGATTAGCTTTTAAGACACAATTTCTATTAACTTTTTTAAGTCCCATATTTGATGAGGACATTGTACAAAGACATACAGATGCAAGTATGAGAAGTTTATGGCACAGCATGGGTACTTAGGGACTCCCTACTTGTCTGTCACTTGCTATGTTCTACAAGGTGATCTGAAAATTCTCAAGTGCAAGCAGCAGCAATATTGATAAAACCTTCAAATTCATGAGAAATCCAACTGTTTTCTTTTGAACAGAGGGGATCGTTTGTTTTATTTCCAAGTAAGGTAGGAATTGAGTGCAAAGGTTGTGATTTTAAATGACAATATACAGTTGTGAAGTAGCAGAGATTACTAGAAATGTTTTAGAATTGAAGTAATTAATTACTTATAGTAAGTGATAGTATCTGTATATAGTATCTAATTACCCCCTCAATTTATTTTCTTGTTTTATGATACGGCACTTAAATAAACACAAGCTGTGCTACACCAGTTTCACAGTCCTTTGTAGTTTCCCCCACGCACTTTTACTTGAAGTGCTTCAAATCTTGGTGTTTGTTCTTAGTGGATATCTCCAGAAACACTGAAAATTTTGGGGCTAACAGTCTAATTTGTAGTTGCACAGAAGTTAATCTTCAGATTGCTGTATAGAATTGACAAGAATTTTTGGAGAGACACTGAGAGAAAGCAGTAGTACCAAAATCTGAGGTGGAGGCTTTGATCTCTTCCTCTCTGGTGTCTCAAGCAGCATAATCTCAATAAAGGGCTGGTAGTGAAGTTCAGATTCTGGAAATTCTCAAAAATAAAACAAGTAGAAAGAACTAGGCAGAGAACAGCTCCTTCCCCCCTCTCCACTCTCCTCTCCAAGATCCATATGGGAGCATATCCTGGGAATTAGGACCATTGATGTAGAAGGCACATCAAGGGTAATCAGGTCTACTTGCCCGGCACACTGCCGTTATTAATTATTGACAATCTCACTGTGACCTTCAGGGAGTGCAGAAAGACAGTACGGGTCAGACGAAATCTGTGTTGACTCCTCCCAGAGAGGGTTTTCTGTTACTTCCCAGATATCTGTAGTGTTAAGCTCAGCAATGAAATAAAGTGAAGTTACACACGGTTTGGAGTACACACTCGACCTGAAGACACAACAACTCATCTCTTCCTAACATTATTCTCGAGTGAATTACGAATTTAATTACCAAATTTTGACTAAGTCATTCTGTGAGAAGTAATTCAGGAACTCTTTCCTCTGAAAATTATGAACACTTAGATAAGCAAACCAGTCACAGATAAAAGTGTTTCAAAATAGGAAAGAAGTTGTGATTTTTTGAGAGTCAATTAGAGGACATTAAATGCCGAAGGAACAGGAAATAGGAAAATCTGAAGAGCTTAAAAAGCACTGGAAATTATTCTGTAGAGCTGCAGAAAAAAGAATGCTATAGGTTATTCAATAAAAGCACACAGGGAGTAATTCAGCTCAGTTCCTAAGTTCTTCATAAATTACCTTAGCACTCCCTTAGAAATCATAATATAGGGCTACATGGATCATAATTCAGCAGATCTTCACCTATGCTTAAACTGGAAATCCTGCATGCCTTACAAGAATAAAGCCATTCCAGTAGATTTCTCAAAGAGCCAATTTGGCTTCTCCAGTCACCTTTTTTTGAAAAGGAGCAGAAATCCTACATCACCCACCCAACCACTGCCTCCTGTTTTCCAGGGCAGCACAACACAAAGCAGAGCTCATCAAACATTTCTGTATGCTGAGCTAATTAAAGTAGTAGGGTGCATGTTAAAAGCTGATAATTAAAGTTGGTACCAAAGCCATAAGGCTACTAGCCCTGTTCTGATCTGTTAAAGCTCAAACCACAGCAAGGATATAAAACAAAGGACAGGTTTCTTGATACCAAACCCTGTATATTTAAACATGACATACCATGCTGTAGAAAAGCCTCCTGAACAACTGAAGTTTTTAACTTTCTAAAACTGCTTATAAATATTAATATAATGTCATAATCCATTTAATTCTCAACATCTTTCTAAATTTGCAACAAGGATTTCACAAGTCAACTCTTTAATCTTCAAACTGATGTTAAAATGTGAAGGCAAGAACTGTCACTTTAAAACCACCTGCAGTCTTTTTTAAAGACAGGGTGCAACCTGCTGGTGGAGTTACAGTTAATTCCTCAGAAAGGTTCTTCACAAAACTCTAGAGAATCAAGACCCAGGGTTACTCATATGTAGTCTTGAAAATACTGATTAAATAGTGCTAGTCTTGGGTATCTTTCCTTCCATGAATGCAAAAATAATACCCAAACTTGGAGATCTTCAGTAGAGTTTACACAGCTTCTTTATTAACAAAACTGGCTTAGGGATTACTTGAATCCATGTCACAATAACGAGGACAGTCTCTTAACTTCCTATCAGAATCTTTGGCACAGAGCAGTGACTTGTTCAGTGGCTTTGAAAAGAATGCTCCCCTACTCAGAAAGGATCAAGAAACATAGCCAGGGATGAGAAGCTTAACAAGCAACTGAAAAGTAGGAGCAAGGGTTACCAGTGTTATTATCAACTAGATCCAGGTCTGCTGTGTGATGGTATCCTAGTTAGCATGTTTAAAAAGGCCAACATTAATTAGAACAATAATGAATTTCCCTATTCAATTCAACAAACCAGCAGATGAACAATTAATATAATTTATTCTTTTACTTGGCTAAGGAATGCCTCAGCAATTTAGAAGAGGCATCATTCCAAACTCTAGTCAGTACTGTTTGCCTCCTTCAATAATTGAACAGTGAATGATTTGAATTATATACCTTTCTATATTAAAACCTAAGAGGTCTTTAACTCCCAAAGGCTTGGTTAATTACCTTTAGAGATCTGGCACTCCTATTAAAACATGAAGTACACATTAAAATGATATTTTGCATGGGGATTATGGTACTGCCTTCATACATACAAGACCCCAAAATAATCCTATATTTAAATATGTATAAATTCATAGAGGGAAGCAAGAGAAATGCAACACAACGTTTTCTTTCTTACCAAACAAACACACACAATATGATAAATTCCACATTATATATCCAGTCTTAACTTGCAGCATAAGTCCTCCTACTGTTCACTTAGTGTAAAAGTCATGAGTTATACAGTCATGATAAGAACAAAGATGTTAAAATGTTAAAGATATAATATTCGTGCACAAAGTAATTTCCTGCCATGTTCCCCTATTATTTTAGTTTGCAGGGGATTCATCTGAACCCATGCAGATTTGGGCCAACTAGATGGTCCTGAATGTTAATTCAAATTAGCTGTCTATCTTCAACCAGCAACAGTGACTTCTAAGTCTCAAATACAGGCAGCCATTAAATTCTAACCTCTGACAGTATCTCTAAAACACCTGTTTAACTTCCAGAGACCAGGAAGGTTATTTTTGAAAACTGGCAATTCACTGATATCATTATCCCTCAATCAATGGAAAAAAGGTTCAGAATTCTTCATTTAGAAGTTTGTAAATATGGCAATATAATCCAGGTTTAAATTCATTAAACTTTGTGAAATAGCAATGTAATGCCTAATACAGAAATTAAACATTCCAGCATACTGATAGCCTTTCATTGGGTCTTGTTTGGGTTTTGGTGGATTTTGTTTTGGGGGTTTTGTTGGTTTTGTTTTTTTTTTTTTTCATTTGATGGGTTTTCCTTGCTTTTGTTTTTTCTTCCCCTTAAAGCACCATCATAATATTATTGTCTACTCTAAAATATCTTGATATGGGTAGGTTGTGCGTAGTTTGTTGTTTTGATTTGCGGGGGTTTTTTCCCTGGTATATCAACATTACTCTCAGGAAGAAATTTTAGAAATTTGCCTTGAACATTAAGAATTCAAATGCAGAGTAGGAAAAAGAGATAGATGGGATCTTCAGTGTGGAAAGGAGGAAATTAGAAAGTTATTGAAAAAGCAGAACTAAACTTCTTCCCTTACACACATTACTAAGAACTTACATCAGTTCTTACACATGATGGTTTGATGCCTCCAGACATTTCAATTAATCACATTGCTTGAAACAAACTGCACCCAGCTTCCATAAAACCTACTAATTCTGGAATCTCTATGACTGGAAAGCCATAAACAGAAATAAATGGAGACAAGCCTCAGATAACTTAAGTACAAAGCCAGGTGTTCGATACCTTCATTTTTGGATAACAGACATCTATTTCTATATTACAGACCCACACACTACAAACTAAAAGAAAGAAATGACAAGATTAAGAAAAAAATCAAACCCCAACCCTCAACTCCCTAATTCTTGCAGGCTGTATTTGGAGTATCACAACGAGTGAAATAGGATGCAGAAATAGCTGCAGCAGACTTCTGTTTCTCATTGAAGCAATTTGTGCTACAAGCAGAGCTGCACTACAGTTACCACTGCACTCAAGTAACCACACAGCCACAGAGAACAGAGGTGGCATTTCTAAAGTTCTATTCACTTTCTGAGACACTGTTTAGTATGAAGCAGTGAGTCTTCAGCATAGAACTACATGTAACAGGCACAGATTTCAATACCCATTGTACCAGATCATCAGCATTGCTTCTGAGGAGACACTTCAGTCCACCCAAAAATCAGAGGCCCATTATTATATATGCTGAAAGAAATACATCTTGTGTCTCTAAGACTACCATGTATCAAAACCAAGTAAGACTATTACATTAATATATCATTATATTTGAGCTATTTCTTAATGTTTTGTGGGTTTGGGGTTTTGTTTGTTTTTTAACTCAGATACCAAGACTGTATTGGTCACAGTATTCTATTTTCTGGGAAGAACAGGGGATAGAGAAATCTTAGAACACTCCCTGGCATTCATCCCTTCCAGAAGCATGACAGAAATTTCTGAACTTTAAGGAAATGTCTTTTGATCCACAGAGTAGCAGTGAAAATCCTTTCTTTATTGGCCCATTTATCAGAACAAAGTTCTTTGCTGGTTTGTCACATTCCTTGCTTTGTGCATTTACCAGAAAGAACAAAATGCTTGAGAATGGCTTCAGTCTCACAGATGTTTTGTTTAGACATCTGCACTGTCCTGTGAAACCAATCTCACCACGAACATGTCCATATTTAGACCCCTGAACTCCACAAGTGTTTTACTGCAGAGTTGCATAGAAATACAGGCCAAGGACCACCAAAGCTCTGTCTAGTTCATGCCCTGACAACACTGCCTCATTTGTTTTCACCACTTCTCTCCCTCCACTCCCCACCTATGCTGTAAATAAGTATATTTTGGCATTCTTGTTGCTGTCTCCGTCCAGCATCTCTAATGGGGTTGCAATTGACCACACGGCCGCTGATCAGAGCGCTGCCATTTCAGAGCTGCTTTATGCGCCACGTACGTCAGTTTTCCACTTGCTGGCAGGAAGTCTGAGCAATGTCTCCTCAGCGAGGGTTCCCTTATTTCCCTCATTGCCTCCTGAAGAAGTTGCAAGACGTGTATAATCATTCACAGGATTTCTTGCAGAGTGCTGTGGGCAAATGTGTCACATTGAGTTATTCTGCTCTCTGATAGATATTTGATCCTGAAAAAAAATGTTTAAGCAAAGATAGGCAGTTTGAAAGTAATAGATCCTTGGAGGAGAGCAGCCTTGAAAAAGAATTACGGTCTAAAGAAGACACATTAAAAGCACAGGCAAATCTTGTGGCAAACACTGTAAACATACCCAGCATGGTCATGAAAGAGGTATCTAGCAGCAATTTTGTAGAAAAGGGCAATTTTGTCCCCCTCAAAAGTTGTTTTCCAGTACCAACTATCACAGAAGATTCCATTATAATTGTTCAGAATTCTCACCACAGGTGCTGTCATGTTCCTACAACACATGGGAGATTATGGGTTTAAGTGTGCTGCTCTTACAGGAAAGGGTGGAGTGGCTAACATTTTCTAGGGTTGGGACAGCAATGGCGTGCCATAAAAACATCAGATATAAGGTTCTGCTCACTCCCTTTCCATAAGATAGTCATGCTGTTGGTTCTCCTTTTAATCCGTAATAATTTATTGAGGACAAAGGAAATTAAACTCAGATTATGAGTTTTGAGCCAATTTAGACTACAGAAAGTTCTATAATATGGCATGTTAGGGTAAGCATAGAAATTCTTACAATTTATTAGTTCAATTCCCCATCCCTCCTTTCATACATAAGTGTTCACAATGAGTTTCTTTCTCTTTAATAAAAGGAGAATTTGTAAAACATTAAAGAAAATTAATCCTTACACCCCCCTGTCAGCGTAAGTCTTTTTATCTCACTCAATGATGTAATTTAAACATTAGGTAGAAAAGGTGAAAGCATTCCAAGACTGCTTTACTAACAAAGATAGATTTAGTGCTTTCCACAGAAGAAAGTGAGCTGAGACACCAAGTGAGCAGAACCTCATTCACCAGCTCAGGAGACTGGCTATATCCACCCACAGCTGGACAAACACCACGCAGCCATCCTGATTTACCCAGTCAGTTCTAGTCACACCGACTGCATTTTGTTTGCATAACTTTATAAGTAATAACACTTTATAAGTAACTACTTTGTTACAATTTCTTGCTGTTATGACTTCAGTCAGTATTGTCTTGCTTATGCTGTTAATTTCGAATTTAGAAGCTCTAGTGCCCAAAACAAACAGGAGCTTCAGAAGAGGCTGTCAAACAGATCCTTTGATAGGTTCCTTCTAATTACACCTTTATCATTAATGCAAATATATCAAAAAATACTTTAAGACTTAAATCTTTTGAAGCAGCCCCAAAAAACCACCTGGAGAGGATATCAGTGAATAGCCATTTGAAACACAAAACATGATCCTAAGTCAACCAGACAGATTCTTCAGTCACCATGACACAACCCCACTGTTCCAAACAGTTGTGTTCTAATAATCTGAAGTCATCTGAAAGAAATTATCAAGCAGCCTAGAAAATGTGAATTCAGGTGACAAAGTGGACCTCAGACTGGTAAAACTGAGTGGAGTTTCAAAGCTTGATGTAAATGAAGATTCAGAACACATTATTTCAAATAAGCTTCATTTCAGGCCTACCATGATGTACAACTGCAGCTTTATTTCTTCTCTCTACTTTTTTTGGTATTAGCTCACATCCTTGGTCTCACATTAAATTTGCTGCTGACATCTCGGGTGAGGACACTGGCTTCCTAAAGCTGATACAGCCCTTCACACAATGGGTACTTCACTGCATTTGGGGCTTTTGCCTTTATCAACACACAAGCTTTGCATGTTTATGTAAAGTCTGAGCATGTACATTTTTTTCAAATCCAAGTTTTTGCAAAAATACGCGTATTAGGCAATTATCTACACCCTTAATTTATTCAAGCTGACATGAAATCCATCAGGAGGCTCACACAAAGGCCGAAATCATGGCTTCTAGAATATTATGACCACATAGCTCAATCTAATTTCTACAGCTTGAAATCGCTTGAATGAACTTCAAAGTTGTGCTAACTAATAATGTCTTGGGTCATTAACTTTAACACTGCCAACTTGCCCTCATGATTGCATTTACTTTAATTAATGTAAGTTGGTAATTAATGGCACACTTAACAGAAAGGACTGCTTTAGCATATTGCCAGTTTTTAACAAATAAAGCAATCTCAAAGTGCTTCAGGCAAGGCTGGAGATAATCTATCACAGGTGGCAAGTGCAGAGACAAAAAGGCTAAGCCACAATGTTTTGTGGGTTTTTTTCTAAATTCAGGTGTAACAGATTTAATTGTCATGCTAAAAACTCGGCCCACATTTTATCACATTTCACTTGATTTTTGCAATACTAAATTTGATTAATAATAAAAAAACTCCAACAGGCATCCACTGATTCTGTGTAAAATTATGAAACTATTGGAGAGAGAAATGTTAGTTATTCTACTATAGTGATGAGGACATCAAACAGAACTCATTAAATAACTGCTTACCTGCATCCTACTGCCCTGAACAGCTCTTTTGCCACAACACTTGTATGCAAACCACATTCTCCCCTCATGCATCTGTTGAAAGGTTTCATCTTCTGGTGAAACTTTGACAAAGCCTGTCGTGGTTTCGATCCTGGCTAAGTGCCAGGCACCCACGGCAGCTACTCACTCGTTCCCTCCCCTGCCACAGCTGGGCAGATGAGGGAAGGAGAGGGGAAAAAAACCAAGGGAATTAACTCAGAGGTCTATGAGTTGAGATAAGGAACCGGGAGAAAACGCTCCAAGGACAAACCAGGCTCAGCTTAAAAGTTGCAAAAGTGAAAATTTATTACTACCTGAGTTAGAAGGAGGATATGAGAAATAAACTAAACCTTTAAAAGACACCCTTCTTTCCACTCCCCACCCCTCCCTCCCTCCCACCAACAGTGCAAGGGGGGCAGGGTGTGGGGGTTCAGGTCAGTCCGTTTCCAAGATCTTCTTCCCCTGCTTAGGGAGAGGATTTTTTTCCTCTGCTTTGGCCATGGGGTCCCTCCCACGAAAGACAGTTCTCTTTGAACCTCTGTGGCGTGGTTTTTCTTGTCCACGGAATGCAGTCCTCCAAGGACAAACTGCTCCAGCATGGAAGCAGGGGGCCCCTCTCTCTCCAACCGGGTCTCCCACCTGGACTGCAGTTTCCTCCGACATCCACCCGCTTCAGCGTGGTCACCTCCTTCACAAACTGCGGGACTTTTATCTCAGTCTCTGTCTCTCACTGGGCTGCACCTGCTACGGCTTCTCTGGCATCTACGGCTCCTGCGGCTTCTTCCATGGCTGCTGCGGCTGCTGCGGCTTCCGACATCTCCCGCTCCAATGTTGGCACCTCACCCACGGACTGCAGGTGGCTCTGCATCCCTCATGGACCCCATGGACTGCAGGGGGGACACCCCGCCTCACCATGGGCTCACCACGGCCTGCAGAGGAATCTCAGCTCCAGAGCCTGGGGCACCTCCTCTCCCTCCTTCTTCACTGACCTTGGTGCCTCCATGTTGTTTTCCCTCACATGTTCTCACATCCTCCTCCTTCTCTAACTAAAAGCAGCTGCGTGTGTGTGCATTTTGTTTTGATTTTTCCTTAAATATGTCATCACAGAGGCGTAACTAACCTTTCTAATTGGCCCAAACATGGCCAGTGACATGTCCATCATCTTCAGAGCCATCAGAGATTGGCTCTGCTGGAAATGGTGAAGAACTCCAGAAAGTTCTCACAGGAGCCATCTTTATGGCCCCCTCCCTTCTACTAAAACCACAACATTGCCAAACTTTATTCAAGGAATAAATGTCTTCAAAACCACTTTATGCAATCTTTCATAAGTTTTTGAGGGGGAAAAGGTCTAAAAAACAAAATACTCCCACAAGCAGAAATAAATTTACACATAAGAACAGTAGTATGGCATATGGTAGAATGCTCATCTTCTAAATACTCTGCTCCATAAAAATACTAATCCACATGGTGACTTCGAACTTGAAAACTGTTTACTACTATTTTTTCAAAGCCAAAAGTTTCTTCTGTATCAATGCAGCATTTAAACAATGTATTTGAAGAGAATGCTCCTTGACAGACCTGGGTCAATTGTCGGAACTGGCTGATTGTGCACCACCACATTGACATGAGACACAACTTGATGCTAGAATGAAGTATCAAGTATAGCTGATGTACAAAACAGCAACACAAAGGGAAGCTCATCAAGGGGAAGGTTCACTTCTTTGACTTTTCCTTCTCCCTCCTCAAAGACAAAATGAGAGCATAGGCCTACTTATGTCTGTATGACATTATCACAATAATCATTATCCCAAATGTTTTCATTGGCAGGGGATGAGAGATTAAAGACCTAGGAAGAAGAAGAAATAATTCCAGATATAAGATTTCTTTTGGATGATTCAGAAAGCCATCTGTCTGCCAGCATTAAGAACAATTTACTTTGAGAGCCATCTGTGGGAGACAACTGCACCTGAAGTCTGGCAAAATGCACATTTTTCTTTTAATGGCTCATTAGCTCACTTTCTCCTGCGAGAATGATAAAGCTTCCATTCCTGTCTTCAAAGAGGATGTTAGAATATTGGGTGAAAGTGAGAGACAAATGCTAAAAACCAACCAAAGGGACATCAAAGAACGTAAAAAAATGTATGTTGGAGAGGGAGGTGTACCGCATGTCCCCAAACCTTGGATTTTTGTATTTCCTTCCACAAGACTGCTCCCTCCATCACAGCAATGATGAAGGATTCATCTGGAGATGTTAAATGTCATGAACAGGTGAGTGGGAGTCCTTTCAGTCATGTATAACCAAGGAGGAATCTCAGAAGCCCCTCCTGAGTCCCTGCATTCAGTCCATGTACCATCCCTGGGTCTGCAGGCAGACTGGCAGTGCAGAAGAATAAGCTCTACTCCCACTCGTGAGCTTGGTTTTTCTTTCCAGCCTCAAGTACTAATAAGGAAAGCATCTGTTTAGATTAAATGCAGAGATACAAAAGTGTCGCTGTACTCTGAAGTACAGTCTAAATATACGTTTGGGATTTATAGAATCATTACAAAAACATAAATAATCGTAGAAACTTTACAGGCCTGACATTAGAAATCAAATCATTGCAGATACTCAAAACCTCTAAATCTGAAATCCAGCTTGCCTAATTACAGGCTGGAGCTGGAAAATTAGTTTAAACAGGTACTTAAGGACAGGAGAACTCTGATAAAGCTACGAATTAAAGCAGTCACTACAGGAATCATAAGACAGTCTGCGGACGTGACAATCAGTTACAAGGTGTTCATCCAGCTTTCAGCACCAAGACCTCTCACATCATCAGGACCCTCAATTGCCACACTGCTGTCATTTCATCCCAGCCATCTCACTTCCTTATAGTCCCCCTTTATCCTGACTACCCAGAACAGGCCATACTCACCAAGAAAATGCTGCCCACAGCACACAAGTTGCGTGGTATCAAAATCACTCATCATTGCCACATTTGAATGCAATACTGGGCAATGCATTTCTGAAGGAACAGAGCCAAGCAAGTCAGACTGAATTAAAGTAAGGACAACTGATGATTACCTTGTTAATATGTAGACAAGATACCAAGATAAAACAACAGCATACAAACTATTATCAGTGTTCATCTATATATAAAGAGATACAAAAAATTATTTAAGAGGAAAATTAACAATGTACAGTGCTTTAGAATACTTTAAGCTGGAACAAAAAGAATGCCAAGCAATGAGCTGTAGCTTACTACCACATAGCATCTAGGGAAAAGTCTGAGCAACTCAATTACTCTAAGGGGCTTTATCTTTCTTCTAGAAATTCTGCCACAATTCCCACCTAAGAGATGCATTTTCCAAATTGTTCTTTCAGGTGTCATAGCAGCTGGTGTTATCAGTAAATAATGAACAATGCCTGGCAGAGGTCACTCAGTCAAAGGGCACGAGCTGTTTGTTGCAGCATTGGTATTTCCATGGTGCTGTTTTAGCTTGGTTTCTCACATACCTTTCACAGCTTTCATATATCAGTGTTAACACAGCACTTTAAAAAGCGGTTTTGGAAAAAAACCGCATGTTGGACAAGCCCATCCAGCACATTGGTGCTGTTTCAGAGAGAACATTTTGGGGATAAATATGGATGTATTTGGAATCAAGTTCTGAACTGATGCTTCAGAACAGCTTTGTCAAACCTTATCAAAAATGACCATTTTTTCCATTCATTTGTGCACAGACCTCCTACATGGAGCTGAAAAGCCCAGAGCTTCTGGCAAAGTCATCTGGAAATCATTTCACAGTTAGAACCACAGTGCAATCCTTCCCCTTGACGAGATGTATTTCAGAAGTCTGACACTACACCAGGGCTTTCAATCCAGAAATGCCAGGAGTCAGTTTCCAATTCTCTATGGGTAATGTATTTTAAAACTCAGTGTAACATAGTTTAAATAGATATTAATACCAAAACAAACAAACAAAAAAAATTAAGCCAGTTTCATATTTCTGCTCCATAGACACTGAATTTGATTCAAGGAAGTAGTACAATATGTGACACATGCAGAGTGACAGAAGTCACCCAATTTCAGCACGCCCACATGTACAGGCTTCAGTGATGCACACGGAAGCTACTTATTATGCCCAATCCCACTGAAGAGCAATGACCAAAAACTGGGCTATAATTAGTTCTTCAAAGCAAGGCCTGCATAGCTTTGTGTTTGGGGCCGTGCTTTTGGGGGTTGGAGTCTTTAAGAGTGAGCAGAACTGGAAATTGTTGGCAGGCTTACAAAAATAATAGAGATGAAATCTGACAGGAGTCAGAGTACTGAGCGAAGACTGGCTGTAATTGAAACATCAGGCAATGGAGAGGCTGATTAAAATCAACATTTTCATCTGACTATTTTGGCCCTCCAGGACATGGTCCAGAGACCAAACTGCTAGAAATTAGTCATGCCTTGCTCATCACCCCAGAGGCACAGACTTGCATATGAGAATTTGAACATATAACTTACAAAACTCACTCTTGTCCAAATGGGATACTTTTAATGAAAATGGGCATTTAAAAAACAAAAAACCAAAAAGCACAAAAAACCCACATCAAAAGCCACACAAAACCTTACCAAATTTGGACAGATCAATAATATTTTCTTTGTTCCTTTCAAAAATGTTTCTTCTGAACATCTGTTGATTTAATACATATCCTACCCACCTCACGATTAAAAATGTATAATTCATCATGTTTTACCATCACTATGCACAGAAACAGTGTAGTCAGTAACTCAGTTTTGGAAAGTCATGAAGAAATTCTAATACAGATTAAAGTCCTGAAAACAGTATCAGGTACACAGCGTTCATCTCCATTGCATTATCTGCATAAGTCTTAAAGTAAACTAAGTATATATGACATACACCAGATGTTACATCATATGTATGGAATATATATATATATCAAATCTATAGTAGGAGGAAGAATAATTCCCTAAACCCGCAAAAGATACAATTATTTTACTTGAAAGGAACAGTTTTCTTGAATTTTTTAATTTTAAGCTCTGCATATATCAAGTGAAGTCCCAAATTAGGCATAACCAAAGATCCTTTTCTGATCACTAGATTACCAAACCATGAATTTACAAGTTTTATTAAATCCATAAGTTTATATTATTAAATAATGAACTAAGATTCAGGGCTTAAAATTTTTGGAAAAAAAGTAAGGCAATAATGATTCATGCAGTTTTTGAAATTCCTAACATCAGGCTATGTTTTGAATGAAATATGAAACCACTGAACAGCTTTTGAGTTGCACATAATGCTAGATGATTATTTAGCCTCTTCCAAAGCCAAGTAAAGGTTATGCTTCCCAGACCTTTTTTCCCGTCTTTGAGTCAGTAAAAACCCAAAAAGGCCTCAAGTGTGGAGAGGTTTCATTTGTTTCCAGACTCATTATTTGTAGAGCCACTCACTTCCTGCAAGAATCTTTCCTTTAAAACAAACATTCATTTGTCAAGGGCAGACTAAAATAAACTTGCCGTGTGATGCACACAATAAAAATTTTCCTTTGTGAATACAAACTAGGATGTCTCAACCGAAAACAAACACTGAAAGCTTAGATTTCCTATTCTTCCTTATAAATATTGAAAATTTTACAGCAGAAAAGGTTTAATGAGAGTGCTTTCCCTAAGTTTGCCTCTAGGAGCCAAGATGTACATTCACCAAGATCCACTGAAATGTAGCAGTATCACATTAACACTAAATAGACATAAAGCCAAACAGCCAAAAATTAGTTTTAAAACTTTTTCCTCCAATTTATAATTACTCTAGTGAGTCCTCTAGGAAGATAAGCACTCAGTTGTTAAAAGCAGAGCTGTTGCCTGACAAACAGAGCATTACTTGTGACAAACAAGGCAGCCTTTCCTACCCCTGCCTCATGAATAAATATTATAATCAACCAAGGCCTACCTGAGAAGTGGGCTACCATCAACTTAATATGTTTATTATATATAATTCAAACGAGAAAAAGTTATATTTCAGTGATCCATGATATTTAAAATCATGGTGCTTGACTGCAGCTATCAGCACCACAGCGGGATACATAGTATGCAGCAAGAAAGTAATTTCATTTCCAAAGGGCTCTCTTGAAACCAATTTTGAAGTGCCTAAACACAAAAAAACCCCCATGGAAAGACTGCTGTAATAGCATTTTGAGGTTATACTGCCCATGTGCACATTATAACTTCAAATCTTATTTTTCTGGAAAAGTGATATAATTATAATCCTAAAATTGGCACGTTTTAAACTTTTTTTTAACATCCTGAGCTGGGAGCAATCCACAAGATTTTCAGAAACCTACATCTAAACTTAGAGATGGGAAATTTCCTCTCTCATACAGTTTGTTTGGACTTGTTGATAAGAAGGGACCTAGAAGTAGGCTGTTGGTCAGGACAGAGAGCATTTTGGGATTTGTCATCTAAAACATCAAGAAAAGAGGTTTTTAGAGTGCTGGTCACTCCCTTGTCACTCAGAGGGTCTGGCCTGTATCACAAATTATGTTTCTGAAGAAACAGAATTTCCACTTACATGCACTCCACTAAAAGAAATAGGAAATAAAAACCCCACATTGTGTCTGTTGTATGAAGAACTCACGCATCATCTCTGCACCAGAAGTTTATTGTAAAATGTTTTTAGTATACTTAATTACAAAGATGGGTCAAAAGTTCAGCTACTGATGTAATATTTCATTAATCTGGGGGACACTACCCAAGCTGGTGACTTGCCACAGAGCACAGACTTAATGGCTAAATTCATCTTCCAAGAATTCTTGATTACCAGGTTAGTTCTGATCTCCAGTCAGATTGAGATAGTCTTTTGTTAAAGGTGTGATTCCATAACATACAAAAATTATTATTAGAGAAGGTAGCAGGTTTCTGTCCAATCAAGGCACATAATTTACATTTTAATTACTGAATCTGAAAAGAACATGTCTACAGGGGAATTTACAACACCATTTAGGACACTTTTTGCAATATCACTCAATTGCTGCGTTTATGAAACAATTCTGATTAAGTGATTAGAATTTTTTTCCTGAACAGCATGATGCCAACTGAACAGGAAACCGAGGGATCAAACTCTATGTCCTTCTTACTCCAGTCAGGAAATCTAAACCAATCCTGATTGCAAAGAATCTACAATTAAACAGAAATTATTTCACAGAGAATTCTCTATAAACATCATGGTGTATTCAAAGACAGTTACTGTGATAACTTAGGAAGCAACAAGCTCAAAATAAGCAGTGCTTAATAACTTATAATCAGAACCAATCTAGACAAAAATAAAGGCTTAATTTTTGCAAGAGAGAGATGGATTTGTAAGGACAGTGTATTTCCTATATAAAACACCAGATTCTGTCTAGGTTTTCAAGTATTCCCATCTAACAAAAAACACACACACCCACACACCCACACCCACCCCCAAAAAAACCCAACAAAACCAACAAAACAACAAAACCCACACAAAAACAAACAAAACCAAAAAAGGGCCACCCAACCCAAACCCAAAATCCCACAAACAAACAAACAAAAAAATCAAGCTAAAGTTTTTGATAAAATCACAGAGGCTGAAGACTGAATATGCAATGTGACATGTTAAGTTATGAGGCATCTAAAAGTTCTTTTGGGGATCAAGCCATTAAATCAGAGGCCAGAACTAAACCAGCCAGCATGTCTGAGTCTCTCTAGAACTGGGATAATCCAAGGAACAAGCAAGAGCAAGGTTTCTGTGCTCTGCAGCAGCAGGAGCAGATTCATGTCCATCATGTCTCTCAGTGCTAAAGCAGTAAGGATACTGCACACGTAGCTATTGTTACAACAGAACAGCTTTTAGGAAGTAAAGCAATGTGTTCTACAGGGTGTATTTAAAGATAGAAATAATTAATCATCACTGATGACAAGGGGTTTGTCTCAGGGTTTGGGGTTTTGCTGTTCTTTTTGAATTGAGGCACTTATTCCGTCTGTGGAGCAATGCAAGGGAGGAGAGGTGAAAAAAAGTAACCTTTCTGTTTCTCTTTTGAAAATTGGTAACTTTTTTAACCTCACCGGTGCTTTGTACCCAACTCAAGCCAAGAGACGTCCCTCCTCCATCCTCAACCACCAACAGACCCTGACTAGAGCAAACACGTTACTTGACATCAATGTGGGCCAGCATCAGATGTCCAAAGACAGCACTTCAAAATTAAAATATTTTTCACCATAAACACTGCGAAGTTATTCTTACTGATAATTCCAGATACTGTAAGTGTAATCCAGTTTTCAGCAGGATGACCATCGCCTCAATCCTAATAAAAATGTTAGTTCCATTTACAAGAGTTATTTACACTGAAAATCAATTTCAGACTCTCTGGCTTCTAGGCTGAAAGCTAGAAGGCAATTTTCACTCAGTGTATTCCCTCAAGATCATGTCTATTTTTTTTCCTGAGTGCTTCTTTTTTACTTCTTGTTCATCTTAATGAGATTTGAACAAGTTATTTAAGAAGCTATAAATCACAATTGAAGATTTGACTGATTTTTAAGCAACCTAAAATACTCCATTGCAGAGCCTCGAGTCTTAAATAATCATTTTCTACATAGTATTTAAATAATTAATCTGTTGCAAAATGTGATCTTTAGAAGGTAAGCCTCCAGAACACAGCTGTAAAATGAGTTTGGGACTAAGAGAATGCATAATATTGCAACTCTTTCATGTGGCAAGGCTTCCTCTTTTGCACATCAAGCGATTACAACTGATTGCTGTGTACAAGTGCATCACAAGCTCAATTTGTGCAGCATCTCTGTTAGGAACACTCTTATCTTACACACTGTTCCCTTCGCATAATGCTCTCCTGTTCTTCTCCTCACAGAGCTGCCCGGAGGCGGGGAGGGGGACAGGGAGCAGTATCACCTCTGTGCAGGCAGGCAGCAGGAGCAGAGCAGCTTTGCCACCTGTTGGAATTGGTGCAAGAACCCAGCCTTGCCTCAAAGCAATCGCTGCCACAAGGCTGCCATTCCTTTCAAAGCAGCCTGGAGATTTCTGAAAAACGCCTCAATTCAGACTGCAATGGGTCTTTCTGCAGAAGCTCAATTGTTTATTAAATCCAAACCCAACCCAAATTCGTTCCCTCAGGAAGTAACCCGAGAGTCAGATTTGATTATGAACATTGACGGAGAGTAAAGATACAAAAGCTGCTGCTGAAAGGGTTCAAGTTTTATGTTTAAAACTGTTCTCTTGATTTTGGTAAAAGAAAATTAATTGGGAGTCTTCTAAAACAAGTACCTTTGAGAAGTTTAACATATCATAAATATAACATTACAGAAGAACTCATATTTTCAGTGATATCACAAGAATGTTCCACCACTTCCTGAATTACAAAATAAAGAAATAAATCACACGTTAAGCAATTAAAAGCTAATCTCGGTCAATAATTAGACTATTTTTGTTTATCAGGCTCTGTTCCCTGTTCTGCAGATTAAATATAGTTTTCCTAATTTTATGAGTATCACAGTCTGGGAAGATGACATGAAATGAAACCAGGAGATTGAGCAAATGACATCAGGTGTTTGAACAGATGATTTTCTAGATCAGATTATCCACAAAAAAAA
>VYZT01027990.1:3707-67767 GCA_013400735.1 Pomatostomus ruficeps | reverse complement strand
AAGAAGCAGAAATCTGCACACCCCTGTTCTTCCATTTACCACCAGAATATTAAAAAAAAAAACAAAACCAAAAACAAAAACACCCCAAACCCTTCTCCCCTATAGAGATTTTCTAAGATATACCTATTCTTCAGATCTGCATGTAGATAAAGAACTACAAATGGAACAAATCTCTCAGGACTCAGAAGCAACAGCCCCACATTCCAGGTCTAACATTTATACTTGCTTTGAGTGCTCACACACAGCTGCTTCTACTTTTACAAATCTTAGTTGCAGAGATTCTGTAACATTTCAGTATTTAAAAAAAAGTTTGCTCCCTATTGTGTGAGATTTTTGCTTTCCAATTTTCAGTCAGGAAGCTACTGGCAAATGTTCACTGACTTACTGCACTGCTACAGAAAGTTTATTCTGAATATATATAACAATAAGCTTCACCAAAAATTTGGTGCTTGGTCTGTTTTGAATTTATTTCATCTACTTCTGATAAGGCTTAATTGACTTAATATTCCACTTCCTGGATGAGTAAATAGTGTGAAATAAGTTTGCAAGTCTACTGTAAATAAATGAGTTTATTCAAAATATTTGCTACTAGCAAATTCTACATCACTTATGCTAACACATCTTGTGTAAGTGTGGCATGAATTTCTCACAGCTCTTGACATAATTTTCTTAAATATGTTAGCAAACAATTCTGCTGGCAGGACTGGTCGTCCAAAACATCACTCAAAGCTTTCTTTAAAGAAGCAAACAAATACGAAGGTAAAATTGAAATTATTACACTAGATGTTTGCACTGGATCATAAAAATACCCTCTCATCTTACAGTGAATAAATTACTACTTTGGGAGTGTTGGCTCTAAGTATGGAATTGAAAATATTAGCTCTGCATGATCCTTTTGAATTTTACCAACTGTGCAATGGAGATACCAACCCAGTAAAACAAAATCCTAATACAGCTTGTGCCATTAGATCATAAATCAGTTTGAGGAAACGTGAATTCAAACAAAGGGAGCCAAATTCAGATCCCATTAAGTTTCACTAAATCTCTGCCTCTGTGTTTACCATAGATTCTTTATTTCTATGGGAAATACACTACTGGGAAACCTTGCTTTCTTCTCTCAACCCCTTTTCAGACGGAGGAACAATCCTGACTTAAGCTGTTGTCTCATGTTCCAGGATGTTAAATGCTGGCACCCACTGCACACTTCTAACCTGAACAACTGAAATACCCATTCCAGAGGGCTGACCTAGAATTAACGCTGCCCTACATTCTGCCTTTCACCATCAGTTTGGCTTATGTTGAAAAGTACAAGATTAAATGCACTCAGAAGGTTTGAAATCCCCTTTTCCAAACTCCTCAAGAGAGGCTCCTCATAGCCAACTCATAGCCAGAGCATTTCTTTGGAAGTGCTCCAAGGTTCTTACCGTGCCAGAGGCTCACCGGGCACCCAGGCCACGTGGGACTGATCAAAGGCCACTTACAAACACATATTGGTTGAACGAAATTCATTACTTGGACATTTTTATTACTTTGCACCCATCACTTTTAATATTCATCCATATCTTGTGTGGTATTGTTTCTTACATCATTAAGCACAAAGCACAGAGGGTCAGCTTCAAAGCATTTGTAATAATTTCAGCCTGTGTGTTTTCTGAGAAAGGATTTTGGATCTATTTTATCACATCCTATGCAATAGTCTGAAAGTCTCTAACTTCGTAAATTGGATGAGAAATAAAAAGAATAAAGTGAAATTTTTCATTTAGCAAAAGTACAGTCTGAACTCTAAAAATGTGAGCCATCAACTACAGCTATATAATAAACCACCCCAAGAGTATCATTCCAAAAGAATTTATTCAAATGCATTTCATTCAAAAAGCTATTTTCCCCTGAATTTTCGGGATCTCTGCAGACCTTTGGTTCTTCTGCATGTTTGAGAACACTAAATTCATAATACTCATCTTGACCATGCACAAATCTTTTGTGACCCATTCATGTCAATAAATGAGCTAAGAATGAGTTTCTCTAATCGCATTACAAGGTAGCTTTCTTGTGAAGGGGTTTTTTCAGAAAAAATGTATTTTCCCCACAATACACAGCTTGTATTCCTTTGCGACTGCTCCAGGAAAGGAAAAGAATGAGGAGCTGAACTTATTGCAGCTAATCAAACAAGTTAAGATTGGAAAATCCTTATCAAGCATATCTTCAGGAAGCAAACTGCAAGCACACTAAGGGGCTTGCTTTCTCACTGGCACGCTGGGAGGGAGAAGGAACGGGACCCCTTCTCTCACATAAGGATCATTAGCATTTCCAAAGTCTAAGCTTGGAAGGGAAGAAAAGCTTTCAGGCCCATTCTGCAAAGGAAACCTTTCAAACATCAACGGAGGGCAAACAAACGATGTGCCAAGGCTGCCACAGAGAAAAAACCTGGACGCCAGAGAGTTTCCCTCCCCCTTCCTTAGAGGGCAGAAGGAGACAGAGATTGTTTATGCCTTCTCCTGTGCTGAAGTTCCCAGAGAGCTCTTAACTCTTGATGGACAAACACCAGGGTGAAATTCATCCCTGAACTGGGCTGTCCTATCCAGCAAGCCCAGAGGCAAGGGACAGGCAAAACCAGATCACTCTGATCTCCAGTTCAAGTCTAATGTGAAAGAAAGGTTTTAATGTTTAAAACAAAGAAACAAGGCCTTGGAAAAGGAATTTAACCCAATACTAACATTAGGACAACCAAGCAGGTAAAATTAAGGCTCACTGAAAGTCTTGTAGATGTATCTGAACTTATAAACATTGTAGCACCCTATATCAAACTAGATATTATTTGCAGATTGTATTTTACTCTGCTATGCAGATCCAATTCCATGGACAAAGCAGAAAGGATAAGAAGGGAAGAAAAACAAAAACCCCAAGCCTATTGCAAATAACAAGAATAATATCTAGTTTATACTCCACTCCTCTGTTGGAAAGAATGCATGGAAATTGGGCAGAATTACTTTGGAAGGGGTGGAATCAGTTTCAGACTAAACTGGTTTCTGAGGATTCCTGAGGTTTAAATTTACATTTACAATAGAATCATGTCTGGTGTTAATTTCTACATAATTTGGTTATAAACTCTCAAAATAACAGTACCTGTTAGCAGGCTTCACTTTGGAGCTGGTTTAACTGTTCCCAGAACCACATTTCATTTTTTCCCTATTCTTGGTTCTGTCTTATATGCCTCTGTCTGCAAAGTCCAGTAAGTACAAACTTACTTTTAAAAGCCAGATGACAATGAACTGTTATCTGAACCCTTTTAAGTAGAATTATGCCATTTATGAAGCGGTTGGAGTCATCTCAAGGTCAAATTTCATTCAGATCCTTTATGTCGTTAACCAAGCCCATAGGAATAAATACTGGGTCTAAATGTTTGTATACCACAGTCCCACATATTCAGCATTTCAGTGGCACTATTCCATATCAGTCTTAAAAATGGATCATCTAACAGGACAAATGGCTCCATTTCATCTCATTTTTGCATTAGCAGCTCACAAACTTTAAACTTGTTGCTACATTTGGAGCAGAATAGAGGGGTAAATAGTTTCTAGGTTTGCAGCCTTGAATTTGGAGGCAAGGATATGTCTGATTATATATTTGAATGTGCAGGGAGAAGTTAATAACCTTAATGCATATTATTTAAAACTCAATTCTCTGTCATTAAGTTTCCATTTACACAAACCTGGAACTGGCAGGAGTCTACATCCTCTAGTGAATATCTTATCTATCATTCACCATAATAACTAACGCAAAAGTTCAAAAGAACACTTTTGCTCATCTGCTCTACTCATAATTTGACTTAAAGATTAAGACATGCCTTAATTTGCAGTTCTACAAGAAGATATTTCTTCAAAACTGACCAGGCAGTTCATGGAAATAATTTTGAAGCATGTGGTTATATATTAAATCTGGTGATGAAGCTTTCAGACAGACCATACTAGTAGCTTTCTTCCAGACTCAGAGCTTTCACCTTGCATAATAATCCTTGGCTTTCTTGAAAGCACTGAACCTTTCTTGCCAGCCAGCACGAGTTACAGTAGTTAACACTATGCTTAATTGTGTAATTAATTTATTGTGACTAAACTTCCAGCTGAAAGCTCAGAGAGTCACACAGACCCTGCTTCACAGGTCTTTCCTCCAATTTCAGTTGAAGCAAAACAAGCATTAAGCAGATTTGTTTTTAAAGCTCAGCCTAACACCAACATAGAGCTGCTCTCACAGCTTCTCTAACAGCTTCTATATTCCTTCCGTGCTATTTCTGTAGCTCCATGTGCAAGAACTGCTCTGTCACCAGCTTCCAAGCTGATTCTTTTTTCTTGGCTTAATTTTTTGGCTGCATGTCCACAAAACAAGGGTCTTCTGTTCAAGACCATTCAGACTGCAAGTTTTTACCCAACAACCTTCATCCTCATAGTATTTTACCTTCCAGCATCAGCAGTTCCCTCTTGCTCTGTAAGAGAGGACCAGCCCCTGCTCCCCAGCTGTCTGTCCCAAGGCTCTAATGAACCAACTCCCCTGAGTCTGAGAGGCTTCACTCTTGCCAGTGCAGTCATTGCTGCACATAAAAGGTAAGAAAGACTCTCTAGCTGTCCCTGCAGTGCTCGTGTGTCACTCAGCCTTTACATGACAATGAACTCAGCTCTCTCCAGTGAACACAACCAGAAAGGTCCATCCTGCTTTGGCCACATGGAAATAAGTGCCAACAAGTACAGAGCTTGAGACCACTTAAACAAAGCTTTAGCTGTAACTTCCATTTCCTTTCTGGACAGATTACCAGCAAGACAGTACCCAGTCTTCTAGGATATGGATTGTTTAATTAATTTGGTAATTCTGCTGAAGCAAGGACCAAGCTCTTCTGCTTGCACCTACTTCCCCACCACTGTCCCCTCCCCAAATTAGAATATGGCAACATTGAGCATTAGCAGCCATAAACACATCCCCCTCCCCCACCTTCCTTCACAGGTTCATGCCCCTAAACCTTCATCCTTCACTATTCACTACAAAAGCAATTACACCTCTTTAATTAGAATGCCTTCTAGCAAAGCAATTTCAGGGAAGCAAGAAAAACCACAAGAAGCAAAGAATGGAGTGTTGGGGTTGCTGTGTAACGGGGTAATTGATGAACAATTTTCTTCCTATAAGCCATACACACAATGGTCCATGGCTCTAATTTTGTCATCCAACCACCACCATTCCCTCCCCTGTCCTCAACAAATGTGTCAGAACTTCTGTCTCTGCTGCTGATCACACATTCTTTTGAACCAGATCAGATTGTTCAGCGAGATACAGAGCTAATCCTTTGCTGTATTCCTACTTGCTATCCATACCATCCTAGAAACAGCCTTAGCAGATTTCTTTCTGGTCATCACAAAGTGGACTTTGTCTAAGACAAACCTTACACACATGTAAATTTCATTTGAACAAAATTTAGTTCTGCTTTGCTTCCAAACCTTATTAAATGTTCCATAGCACAGCTGCAGCATCTACCTCTCCCACAATTACAGTCTCTCCATTGCTAAGCCCTTTTATTTTTTTTTTTAGAGCTGGACATGTTGCTTTGAATCTCTCAAAATTTACCAAGTACTCAGCCATCATTTTCATTGCATTCCCTCAGAGGAAAACATTATTTACATGCACTGAAGCCATGAAATGTGGATATTAGACCAGAGGCTCATCATAATTCATTTTGACTTCCATTTGGAAAAATAAAGTATTAACAATCTCCAAACTCTGAGGTGCTTGGTGATGCTGCCTGTGGACTAGCAGCACACAGGGACTGTTCACTAAAATGGGCTCCAGGATTTCTAACTTGTGTTTTAAGTTACATTTCCCTGCAAAACATGCAGCACTCAATAAAACCTAAATACAGCCTGAGAGTTCCCCCTCAAATGGGGGCTGAATTTCTAGCTGAAAATACCACATTCTCCTTATTGGTGTGAGCTAGAAAATACTGTAAGAAAGCACACAACTGTGAATTTCTGAAAACAGATATTCCCTGTGACTCAACTGATTATTCTTCCCTTAATTTTAACACCATCAATAAGCAATAGTGACTACTTTTGACACTCCAATAAGTTGCATTCCTGACCATCTTTCTCCTCAGTTTAACCTTCAATGAAGGAAGCTATGTGTTGAAAAAAAAAGACTAGATTTTTACATTGAAATAGCACCAAAAAATGTTTTAAAAAAATCTTTACCCAAACATCATTTTCCTACATAATTATTGACAGATTTCGTCTACAGCAGCAAAAAACATGTTCACCACGAACAGAAATAGGATACAGCTGTACCCTTCTGTCCTGAACTAAAGTTAAACAAGAATGACAATCCCTTCCCCCTTACCAAATACATATACATGTGCGACACTCTTAATTTTAAAGAAATAATTACCTCAGAAATAAGTATTTTTGATAGTACAATTCCTGAAACCCTAATCAACCAATGTGTTAATATATTATTATAGATGTTTTCATCTGCAATACCAATGGTAGAAGTATTACAAGTTTAACATTCCTCTCAAATCGTTTCCACTCCATATTAGCATATTTTGTGTTTGGTATTCTCATTAACACTTTATTCATGGTACCCTGTTCAGTACTGATTAACCCCATCAATTAGTCTTTTGTGTGATATTGTATAAAACTCTTAGCTATAGTTAAGTGCAATTACACCCAGTCTTCCATCAGACCCCTTTGCTTCAGAGTTGTGACATTTCTCTTTTACACTGACTCTTAACTACCAAACCCTGGGAAAGGGCAGGAGCTCTGTTTTGGCTCAGTTTTACCAGCAGAGATGTATTGCTGAATCTCTTCTTCTAATTTGTATAATTCATAAAGATAGGGATAAACGGGTAATCTGAGATCCAAGACTCCCCATCACAGATATCTTTAACTTATATATTTGTATTTTTTTTTAAATAAACCTTTCTGCAGTTTTTCATTTCACATTTCATTTTTCACATTTTACAGCTGGGCTCCCTTCCTTTATTAATTTGAATACTACCTTCCTGCCAAAAGCCAGGCCCTGGCCCTAGAAATATCTATACACATGCCTAGGTTACAACACTCTGCCTCTCAAATACAATTCAGATGAACATAAACCAGAAACAATTACTTCTGAAAGTGATAATAAAATATAATACACAATAATTCAGAGAGAATGAGACCAATGCAGACTTAATTCTTTGTATTACTCTGTATTGCCTATGTTTGCATGAAAAAAGTGCTTTCCACTATTGTCTTAGCCCTCATGTCCTTTTTTGACTGCTTTTCTTCAGCCAGGTCAGCCTTCACTAACGACCCTACAGTAGAATGTAACAGAGAAATGGAAACACCACACACTACCCAAACGGTTTGGGACTGATCAGAATCATCAGTTTCCTCTTGCACAATTTATTTCTTCTGGAACACAGTTTGCTCCAGGATACTTATGAACAAAACCTAGAAGTATGGTACTAACAAGGTTCATTTCTCCCTCTTTGTTTATACAGTATTTTGCAACAAGTTGGAGAGGAGAAGTAGAGCTTACAGTTAAATATGAAAATACAGAAGTAAAGAAAAAAAAAGGCTTAGAAATCACAAAACTCCAATAAAAACTAAGACAATCCTTTCTTTCCCAACTTCAAATGTTTGTCCTTGATGCACAAATCAGTAGCTACTACAGTATGGTCCACAGAAATTTGAAAATTCACAGCTGCTTTGTAGGAATCCAAAGAGGACAGCTAATCACACAAACTCCCCTCTTCCCAGCACACACCCTCAGAGCACCAGCTCTGTCCCCATCAGGGCTAATATTCAGCATTCCACAGATACTTTATGAAAGTTATATGTACAGATAAATAATGAATAAGCAGAATTTCTTGGGAGGAGGAAGTTTAAAGCTACGAACAGATAAAACAGGCAGCTAAAACGGTAACATATTGCTCAAAAGCTATAGAAAGGAAAGATTATTATAGATAATGTAGAAGTGCAAAAAATGTGTTTGGTCAGCAGCATTAGCAGCAACCCAGAGAACAGAAATAATGGAAAGGGACCAATTTTCCAATCACAAATTCATGAGGCGAGACCTTGCACTAAGAGCAGACTGAGAAAGATTGGCAAAGGGCACTCTTCTAGGCTGGTTCCTTTGAAAAGTGTCACAGCAAGGAAATGTTATTCCTCAGTGGGAACATGAACTGCCAGCATGGAAAACAAATATGGTTGGGGTTTTTTATTTTCTAATTATTTGACTAATTTTTTAGCTACAAAGCTAGCAGTTTAACCTAGGAGGAAGTCAAATGAAATTATTTAATGCAACTCTACATGAGCTTCTAGGATTTCAAGTATTCTCATTTATAATACAAGCACTGCAAAGTTTAAGTAATCTTAGTTCAGAGATTAATAACCAAGATATACCAGCAAGCTTTTACATGGTAAGGCTGGAAAACCCTCAATTAGTTTAAAAACTCCTTAATGAAGCAAATCAATGCATGAGTCTGCTCTCTGGATCCTTATCTGCACACAAGTTAAAGGCTTAGCAATTCCACCAGTTTATACATATAGTTTCTGATATTTTAGATATTTAAGAGCAGGAAGACTTTTTAGTCCACATGAGGGATTGTGTTCTTGACCAAATCTTTCATTCTACTGTAATAATTAATGAAAAGTTATACTGTCCACTCAGTAGCTCCAGTTTAAACAAAGTAATAACACTTTATGTGGGTATGTAGGGGACTTTGGGGGAAAAAAGCATGCAGCTTATGCAGAAAGACAATGAATATTCCATTTGTGTTTGGGTAAGGCTAATTAAGTTGTAGAATCACTATCCCACATAGAATCCTTCCTGCACCATATACTTTTATGATATTTAGACAGTCAGAACAATTATTTAGGTAGCATAATGAGTCTTGAAAGGTCTAAAAGTTTGCCATAAATCTAGTAATGAAATAAATACTATTAGAGTCACGTATTTTCCCACACCTCTTGCCTCCTTAGAAAGGAGCTGTTCACAATTACAATTTCATTCTTGGATATTTGCTTAGGTCATATAACACCAAGGAACGTGTTTTTCCTGAGCTAAATCTTTAATTATAAAAAGCATTTAATTTTCTTCCTTGTCAAAGACAGATGAAACAGGAGTTTCGTAGTAGCAGGATACATAATCAGGACATCCAGCTTTCCCATTAACATAACAGGCAGAAGAAGATATTTACCATTTTTATCAAGTGCAAATGCTACCTCCTTTTCACCAGTATTTCCCATTGGTCTGGGCACTGAGGCCTCTTGGTGCACTGAGGACCATGAAAACTGGTTAGTTGAAGTTGATGTGATGCCTTGCAGCTGAGAATAATTAGCTAACCTGCACATTTTGGCACAGCTAGATAATGTCTTACCTGAAGGCACTAATTACTTTTACTGCAGCTATCACAGCTATTACCAGATTTTTCTCTAGCTAGCAGGAATAGAAGTACATTTTGCAAAGCTTTCTCCAAGGGAGTTTTGACAAACTCCTCAGTGGATAAACTGGGAGTGATTTGTCAAGGCTGGTGACATCCTTATGCCTTCTGCACTGATATTTCCCACTGGATTTGATAAATCCACGTTCAGTCAGAGAAATCAGAGAACTGCTCAAAGCAAACACTATGTAGCTTAAGCTGAGAGTTTGAGAGGAGCCAAGCTGTCTGTGTGTCTGTTCAGAACAAGATTAGGTTTAGGGCTGTGTAAATCACCTTCAGTACAAGGCTGCAGGACTTCTGACAGGGAGCTGTGGACGTGCTTACCGATGCCCCATTCTTTCCCAAACGAACTCTGTTAGTGAGGCCTTTGAGACAAGGCTGGTTTGACAAAATCAGAGCACGAAGCCATGTCAGGCAGCTTTGTGTTTGTAACAAAACAACAGGAACATCTGCCTTTCCCTGTGCTCTGAGAGCAGCACGTCCCTCCAAAGAGATGTGTCTACACAGCCAAATGAAGTGTGACTGTGGCATGTGAGCACATTTGCACAGCATTCAAAGAGCAGTAAACCCCAGGATATTGCTGAAGGAATCAAGCATCAGCTCTTGGTCAGCTCTGCAGCAGATCCAGTGAGTCCCCTGATAAGTATTTGAGCTGCTAATCCAGCTCAAACTTGGTGGTCACAGCTGTGGTATAGATGTGGTTATAGTTCCCAGCAGCCAGAGCTGAACCATACTCTTGTGTCATGCTGTTACTAAGATATAGCCTAAAAACCTTTGCATGTGCTTGTCTCTGAGTCCTGTTCAAAGCTTTTTAGCATGTCTCCAATCTGTTTCTCAACCTTAATCAGGAATTAAACCCGAGATCTCTTACAGCTGCTGAGATCTCCATGTGACTTTACTTCTGGAGGCACAAAAACATCAGTCTTCGTCATTGCTGCTTCAACATTTTTGATGGTTCAGTCTCAAGGTGCACTTTCAAAGCCATTGAGAAGAAAGAACATGCTATTTGTCTCATAGAGCAGCTGAATTTATTAATTAAATTAAAATATACATATGCTTTAATGAGATTTTCTAGCTACAAAAGTAGCATAGCTATCTTATTTCAAAGACCGTACATATGGTATTATATATAATCTTCTGGTGAATTTTTGTGATTATTTTATTAACTGGGAAGAGAATTTTTAATGTTTGTTTTTATGACAATCAACTGTCAACTTCCCAATGATAGCAGTAGCTTCATCAGAAGCGAAACAATATATTCCAATGACCAAATTCCTCTTGGAAAAATTGAAGGGTAAGAAAGAGTTTTCAAAAAACCCCTAAAACCAAACAAAACAACCCACAAACAAACCAACCAATACCACTAAAAAAAACCCTAAAGGTAAAAAAGATGAAACAAAACAAAACTCAAAAAATCTCCCATTTCTAAAAGACATTACTTAACTTTAATTTAAAATAAGCTTAAATGGAAAATGTCAACCTTAAGTTCTTCAAAATGCAGAAAACCTATAAAGCTGATGTATTTCAGTTGCCACAAAAAGTGTTTAATGCCAGGAAATTTACATTTTTTGGGAGAACTAAGGTAGCACCTCATGCGGAAGCAATCACATGTAATTAAAGCACCTCAAAAGCAAATTCAAAATAATACTTTTACAAATGCTTTTCAGACTCACATACCCACAGAATTATACGCTGATATACTGAAAATACTGTGATGCTCATAACAATGAAATACCTTGCAAAAATATATTTAAAGGATAGATAACAAAGTAGCTTGTAGCAAAACCCACACCATTCTAAACGCTCCTATCCCTACAAAGACATGACTGCCCCTGCACTGAAGGGGTACCACAGCACCTGCAGCATTTACAGCAAAGTACCTCAGGCACAATGCACCAGAACAAACACCCAGCACCTGCAGCATTTACAGCAAAGTACCTCAGGCACAATGCACCAGAACAAGCACCCAGCACCTGGGAGGGAAGGGGGGCTTGGCAAAGAATTCCAAAGGTGTTGAGGAATGAGCAGCCTCAGCTGGCGCCCTCCACACCGGGGTCCATTTAAACCCAGGCTGGGGCTACCCTGCTCCTGAGGGGCTGATTGTGGCTCTTGTGACATTCCTGACTGGATGGTGGTCCCCAGATGGCTGCTGAGGTCTGCTTTTCTTCCCTCCCCTGCTCGCTCTGTGCTGTGGGGAGTGACCATGGCGGGTGAGGAGGACACCCGTGTTTAGTTTCCCTCAGAGGTTACCAGCCCTTCCTGAGGGAACAGCCCCACTCTTCCTGCTTGATTATGTGTAAAGAGCATTTTGTCCTGGTATTTCTAACTCAATGCATGTGGGGAGCAGGATTTTTTCACCCAGTATCTCCAGGCTCCACAAGTCATGTGGAAAAAGCAATTGCTGCCTTTCACTTGCAGGTTATTTTCCCCACATCAAGTCCACAGGCAACAACAGAGGTTATGGCAGCTCTCCACTGGGAAATCTAGCCTGCAAAAGGTGAGGCTTTAGATATCTCCTGGAGGGAGTGAAAAATAATTTAGCATGGATCAGAAAAGACAGTAATAGTTGTTATAAAGTTAAATGTAATTTATGGAGGATAAGTTTTACGATTTTTTGTTGTGGGCTATTAGGCACAAGGGAGTATGCCAATGAGCAGACTGGAAAAGCACTTTTTACCCTCCTTCTAAGCACTAAACTAACTTTTCTAGGCTGGTGAGAGACACAGGGGCTCAGTGCTGCTTATACTTCCTTTACACCTTGAAAGGTGTTGTTCTGTTATGTAAAGCACTGAAATTAAAACAGTCTTATCTGATATATACTAAAGCTTATATTCATTGAAGGATAGGTTACAATAAAGAACTTTGAAACATGTAGTTCTTATCTAATTGCCTCTCAGGGAAAAGAAGAAAAAGTTGAAAACTTCTTTCAGTGCCCTGGCTTGGATCTCAAATATGTGGTTATTGTCTTCTTTTCCACAGCTACTTGATCAAGCCAATTTCTCTGCAAAAGGTACACTACTGTAGAAACTTCAAGTACTCTTCTGAATGTTAAGTGATAGCAGGAGGGAAGCTGTGAGTTAATTTGGCTGGAACTTTGTATTTTGAGATATATCTATGTGCACCTCACACAGCTATAATCTCGTTCGTTGACACCTCTGTTAAAGCTTCAAGCATGTCATACCCATCCATCCTCACAGGTGGGGCAGGGGAACTGCAACAAGGTGTTGATTATTGACTGTGGAATCTAAGCTTCACATTAAAAATGCTTTCAATTGTACATGAAGGAAGCTTTTTAGATTAGAAATATGCAAAATGGAAAAATTTTGTCAGATAGTGACAGATAATAACTGATGCATTATTTGTCACAACTCTGCCTTCAAAATACTGATTTCATATGAAAATTAGTAGGTTACAGGAAATCATTTTTTCTTCAAAGGGTTTGTTAAAAAAAACCAGTATCCATGTTTTTGTATAGGGTTTTTTTTTTTTATTTTCAGTTTGGCTTTGAGCTGGTAAATTTGGTCTTGTAATCTTTCTTACTTAACACTTTAAGGCATTCATAGGACCTTCTCTTTTCAGAAATGCAAAAATTAAAAGGCTGTTGTAAGGTTAAAGACAGTGTAAAGGAACAGTGACAAATGAAGTATTTTGTACAGTATTAAATGATAAAATCTGTTTTGATGATGTGACCTTGTGGGGTGACTCATTCTGAAAGTGCTGTGTCTTTCTGCCTTGAGCCTGCAGCACATCTCCAGTTCCTCGGCAGACTGCTGCACCAGGGAGTGCAGGAATTGCATAATCTCTGTCAGGCAATCCCTACTTGGATTCTGTTATCCCATTTTCAGTTTGGTCAGGTATCACAATTTGAATGGAGATTAAGATTTCAGTGCTATTTCTTTGCCAAATGACACCTCTCATATTTACTTTTCAAAGATGGTATCAGCAAGATGTTACAACACTTGATAACTTCTGTAGTGCTGAGAGCAGCAACAACACTCCTCCTGTAGCACCCATATCCCCCAAGAACACCCCACAGTTGTTTTTACACTTTTGTGATAGCTGAAAGCAGCTGTGTGTGCTCTCAGACAGGTACCAGGTAATCCCTGGGGTAGGGGGGGTGTGTTAGGGGAGAGGCCCTGAGGCAGTGATGGGTAGAAAGGCTGAAAGCAGAGTTTGACTGGTGAGCTGCCTCTCAGGCAGAGGATCAGCTGCTGGGCAGGACTCTAACAACAGGATGAACCTGAGGGCACTTAGCCGGGGTTTGCTGCAGCTCAGTCAGTTAATTGAAACAAAAGCTGGAAGCAAGAAGCTGCACTGGAAAGACACTGACTGGAAAAACATTCTTTGTTAATATTTATTTCTAGTTATCTTCCACAGACCATTAAATGTTTTTTTCCACTTAGCAAGGTAATTATCCTTGTCTATACAGAACTATAATCCAGCCTTTCGGATATTCAAAGAGAAGTGGGCATCCAAAGCCTCGCCCTCCCAATGTCTGAGGCTGTGGTGTGTAAGGAATGTTACCTCAGTTAGTCTGTGGTAGTTTCATGTTGGGAATATCTGTTCTGATGGCTATTTCAGCTGACATGAACAAAGGGAATGAGACAAAATGCCATGACTGTTATATTGAACTCACAAGAGCAAGAAATTACTTACTCAGGACAGACATGTCTTACTAAATATCTCTGCAGAGTGGAGCATTTTGCATTTAGCAAAGCTACCTTGTATTTTGGGGGTCTTTGGAGATGGTCACTGTCCCTGTATAAAGTCTGCTGAGGTGTTCGTATTGGATGTTCACAGTTTAAGAATCTGAAGCTTTCCATTTGAATTTCCTTGACTTTGTGATATGTCATTCAGAATGCTATTTAAGCATTTTTGTTTGCAAGGCTTTTTCTTCTTTCATAGACTAGGGCTTCATGCCTTAGAAATTGAAGGTAAAACAATAAGGTAGTTATATCCAAAACTGTTTTCTTAAGCTACTTTAAATAGAAAAATTAAACAACTTAATTGCTTTGCATTCCTTGGCTTCCTCACAATGATCGGTAGTAGTCAACAAAGCAAATTGAAGTGGAAAAGGATTTTGCTTTTGTAATGTACTTGTAGTGAAACCTTGCAGTAAGCCAATAAAAAAACTAATTGAAAACTGAAATCTAGAGAAGTTGCTATGCAGTTAATATTTTGCATTTAAAATGGTGTAGATTTATATCTTGTATGGAAGTATTAAAGAATGGTCTAAGGGTTTGTTTTTTCCAGTTTGGGGTGAATTCTATGGTCTTTTAGTAAGAAAGATGGAAATTTATACTTTTACCCTGAAACACAATATGGTAACATTTTAAAAAGGAAAAAGGGATTTTCTCTTTTGTAGGAACAAAACAAATGTAGGAAAGAGCATTGTGTTACTTCCATGTAAGAGCTGCATACACAGGTGAAAAATAATGGAATAGAGGACATTGTAGTTAGTTGTTTGTGAATTGGATGCGCTTGTGGTTGTGAAAAACTTTGAATTTCTTATTGCTTTATGGAAAGACACTGCTCTAGTTCTCATGCTTTGTCTTCCTCTCAACACTGCTAACTGCTATTCTAGCTATTATGACCATTAATTGAACTGCAGTTAAAAAACCCCTTTTTTGCCAGTTCTGCTATAGGTCTAAAACCCCCAAAAGTAGAAAAAGTCAAAGTAGCTTGCAAAGTGTTCTAATCTATAAATGTTTATACTTACTTGTCAGACATCACCCTGCTGACTGAATGCAAGGTCTATTATGACCTTTAGGACTGAAGTTTTTTCATTTCGGCTTCCTCGATTTTGTAGCATTTGTCTCCTTCTGATTGCTAATGATGAATAATTCTTCTAATGCATTTGGATCTGGCTAGAAGCAAGTTTGATGCAGATATCCTCTAACACCTATAGATTGTTATAATCAGGGTATGTTGTGGAGAAAAAGATGTTTCACTTTTTTCTTGACATCAGTTGGAGTCTGTAGCTCAACAGTCTATGACAAAGTATTGCCATCCACGCTGGCCAGGAGAGCAGGTATTTATCGATTTGCTTTTTATGTTTCTCCTGCAGATTCTTCTCATCTGAGACACATTGTAAGGGTACAATGTTCTACAAATAAAACACCTGTAACATTTTCATTCTCAGAATAAAACTAACATAACAAAACAGCCCCCCAGTGATTTGATGGTTTTATTGTTTGGTTTCCTCAAAGATTGCCTTTTTTTTTTTTTTCCTTGTATAGGGTATATGCAACAGAATTCAACTCTGTAGATTTTTCAGTTTTCTAAGGCAATAAAACCCCTGGCCCATGGCACATATGAATTGCAAGTGCAGTCTGACAAATTAATCTAAAAGATTTGGCTTATAGAATTCATTCTGGGGCTAACATACTGAAATGAATATGAAATATTTGCAAAGTATTTATTTGGCAAGGAAGAGTGGATGTGACTTTTCCCCCTGTGTAAATAAAAATGTCAGTCCTGTATAATGTTACACTTACAGTTCTTACATGGCAGTTTGATCAATCATCTCAAGGCTTTACCTTAGATCTTGAATGGGTTCTTATCACTGTAAAATACCAATGCTTTATGCTGAACATGATTAAATTACTGGACTAGAAATACGTTTCTATAGGGCTACATTCTGTACGTTTCTAGAGCTGCTGATTTAAAGTGTTTGCATGCCCAGACTGAAGAGAAACCTTTTTGAGACCTTTACCAGTGATAACAAGGAGGGGATGATAGGGAATAGTCCAGAAGAGCAAACATGAGTGATGTTTGTCATCTGGATCCTAAAGGAGAAGGAATAAGCCCTTCAAGGAGAAATTTTGCTTCAGGAAAGACAACACCAACTGCCAAAATCTCCCACACTTTTCTCCTTAAAAAGAAATCCATGCAATAAAGTGTCCTAGGAGGACTATGAAACCATGCAACTGAACTCTCTGTTTTGGCTGGAATAACTGGCATATTTCATTGCCTGAAAAATTTGGGCTAAAGTGAATTTAGAAATTTCTGAATCCATTATGATGTTGGTAGCAGATCTGTTCTCTTATTGAGATTCTATCATTTCCTTCCAACCAAGAATTATCAAAGACAGGTGCCCTTTATTCATATCATATGTGTGAATTTTTTCAAGAAACAAAAGGCCAAGTGATTATTTCTGTAAGAAAAATCTGCCCTGGGGAAGATACTTATTGCTCTCTATCATTGGCTGTACTTTCTTTCCTTCTCCCCAGTCCATTAGATTCTCATGATCTGGGTGTTGTTTATGTGATATTTTTATGTATCTGATACTCTGAAAAATCTCAGGATTCTGTTAGGAAGCAGAACACAATGGCAGTTTGATCAATCTTCTCCAGTTCCCTTAGTACTTTCCCCATGTCTCTTGATTTGGATTATAGCTATCAGGAAAAAAACTTGGAGAGTAGAGAAGAGTGTGGGGTTGGTTTGTTGCAAGTTTAAAGTTAAGAAAATAATAGAAAATATTGGCACCTTCCCAGATACTTCACATCACTCCTTTAAAAACCTAAAAATAATTAAGCCCATCTCTAATTTTTTCAAGTTATAAAGAACCAATTTCAGAAATCTGAGCATGGTTTTTGCCCATAGCCAGAAAGAATTGTCTGTATTTAGTTTGGGTTTGTGCTGAAGCAGAACTATTCCATCTCTGCTCTACTTTTTAGAGTCCAGGATAGTAAAATATATCAAAGTAGGGGAAAAAATTCAAACCACATTTTGATATATCAGGGACTACTATAGGACATGAATATTTTCTCAGAACTTGTTAAGAAAAATCAATAAATTGTGCGGCTTTTTCAAGCAATCTTCTTCAAAGGAAATATTTGTTGTTTGCTTCCTTTTCCTTTTTTGTTGGAGATTGGCTTTCTTTCTTTACTGCGATACAGTGATTTCAAAAAGTGTAAGTCCATAATATTTGAGGGGAAAAAGAATTTTGCTGGCTCCAAATCTTGTTTGTAACAACAGGGTGCAGTATTATCAGCGACAATTCCAACCATGAATAATAAATATAATTCAAATTATTCCATGACAGCACAATATACATCAATTGATAAATTGTTTAAGAATGAGTAGAATCAGTCCACGTGTTGAACTACCATATTCTGTTTTCTCCACTTGTGAGCTGGCAGAAGATTTCTCTCCCCATTTAGGACTTAGTGATGTAGAAAAATCACATTAGGCAGACTCCAGCTACTTATTGCTGTATCGTGCCTGATTGATGGGGTTTATTTTGCTATCAGCAGATTAGAGATGAGGGGAGATAAATTAGAGAGGCAGGGGAGCTCTCTTGTTGTGATGTCATGTGCCTAAGGCTACGCTGAAGAGACCAATGAGGTTAATGCACAAAAAGGTACAATGGTAACTTAGAGATTACTTTAAAATCCCTGCTACTTCCGTGCTGTGAATTCACAATGAAGGTACTGTGCAACTCCCAGGGACAGGTAAGGGACTTTACCTGATCAGCAGCTGGGAGATGGTGCAGAAGCAGCAGCTGCCCAGAACAGCAATCGGGCCTTGCAGCCTGCAGCAGCCACTCTTGCCTTAGCGAAAGCTTAGTGTAGAAAAGAGTCTTGTTACACTTATCTTAACTTTGATAAACATTCTCTGTTCCCTTGGGAGAGGTGCACACCAGAGGAATGACTACAGCCATGAACAGCAGGTGTGGATGCCTCCCTTTTGTCTCCCAGGACGCTGGGGAGTGCGTGTTGGAGTGGGTGACTGACAAGGGCAGAAACCTCTGCTCTATCAAGTGCTCGCATGTGTTGCCTGTTCTGTCTTTGCTTCTGCGCATTCCCAAGACATTCTTTAAACTTTCCCATAGTAGAAACACAAATAGTGAAGTGTGTGTAATAAAGATGGAATAATACTGGAATAAGCTTAAGATTTGGCTTTGATATTTTTCAGATCCTGCACTGCTTTAGTGTGTAGCTCTAAAACTCCATAGAGTCTGTGAGCTCGTGTTCTCCCATTCTGGTCAGACATAACAAATCCTCTCTGGGCTTGGACTCAAGGACACCTTGTTGTTCCAGGCCCCAAAATATGTAAACGACACCTCTAAAAGGGGGGACGAACTTGGGGTAAATTACATAATTACCTGAAATTGTGATTGGAGAATTAACCCTGATATGTAAATTGATCAAAACTTATAAAAGCGTAGAAAATTCATGACCAGTTGTTCATCTTGGGCGTAGTCTTGGCCAGACTCTTGTGCTCCCAGGATATGTCCTGTAAAGGCCCTTCAATAAATATCTACTTTATTCTTTTACTCTGTCTAGCTTCTGTTCCAGGCAGCCTTCTTCAGGCATAAGAAGTGCTGTAACCACCCCGGGCTTCCAAATATGCCACATGGCTTGGAAAGGGCTCAGATAAGAGAGGACTCAGTATTTTAACTCCTGATGGCATTTTCTGTGAACGTTTGGGAAGTTACTTGCAGTAGGACTTTGACTTTTTGGAGTTCATTTTTTTGATAGCTGTTGATCTAATAAATTAGAAATTATCAGACTAGTTGGGCATCATGACACTAAGGTTAATGTGGGACATATATTTCCATGGTAAAAGTAGTGTGTAATTCTGCATTTCTGAAATATATTCAGTCTTTTTGTTGAATATTGGAGTGTGCAAACTTTTTCTCTCATTCCCTTTTTCTTGATGTTTGGAAGCTGTGCTAATACTATGACTGGTGAATGTAATTCAAACTGTAGGGAAAAAGTAATCTATTTTAAGACTAGGACACTAGGAAGTGAATAATTCAGATGATAAAATATTAAGACATGTTTTGCAGCCAGTGTAACAATGATCTAAAATTAATGCATAGACTTTTACTTGCATGGAATTTGGGGAGCATAGGAAGGCATCTAAGAAATGCAGAATAGTGAATGCAGTTTGTGTGCAAAATTACAGCACACAGCTCTGTTCAAGTTAAATATGACTTTAATCAGTTTCACAGGGGTGGAAGTGTAATTCAAATTAGAGTTTATACATGGTGCAATTGGCTTGCAAGGAATATCCAGTCTATTCTGCAATCATGTAATGAAAAGGGTCACAACCTCATCTGTGCTTTGGGCTTTGATGTATTTTAAGGCGTTTTACACTCTGAGCTGATGCAGTAGATTTCAGTATGAGTAAAGGCTCTGACTTTCTCCTGTTGCTAAGAGGGAGACCTTTTTCTGAGGACAATTTTTCCCCAGCACCAGCCTTAAAGCACATTTTTGCCTGATTTCCATTTTGTAACATAATTTATCTGCTTTAACAGTCAAGCCACTCAAATATAATCATGTAAAGAGAAAGGTGCAGTTTAAGGAATCTCTAGTAAAAAATATCACTAAATGATCACCTGTGTTGTGCAAATACTGTATTAATATTTCTTTATGATGACATTTTTGTTTTTCACAAAAAATTGCTTTACTAGGAAGTAATTGAATATCTCTGTAAATAGCCTACAGTGTTGATTTGAGTTTATTTTTTTATTAAATTTTTTTAAGTAGTGTTGTTTATATTCTTTACTTTTCGTAGGAGTGGGAAGGGCAGGGTTGTTTTGTTTTCAGTCTGTAGACACGTCTAGAATGAGGAATGAAGTCCAATCAGTATCCTTAAAATATTAATTTTAGTATTCAGTACTGCTGCCAACAAAATTAAGAGCCAAAGTTCTTATGCATTAACCTAATCTTGCAGTATTTGAACTGGGAATAATTTATGCAATTTTTAATGCTGTTTTCTTGATGGTTTTTTTCTTAAATGCCAAAACCCCCTTTTCTATTAACATATATTGATCACCAGATTTTATAAAAAGGTAACATTCATCATTTTATTCCACCAATGCACCTGATTTTTTTACATTATTAGAAGTGTCACTGGACTTTTTAGCTGTAATCTTAAATGAAATGCAAGGAAGTTACGGAGCGGTTTTCATTTGGACAGTCACACACATGTTCTCAGAGAACTGCCAGATGTTTTTAGCTTGCCCTTGTCTAATCTGTAGTGATTTCAATACATACAGCTGAAGATCCAAAGAATTTTATTCCTCAGTGTGCTCACATTTTATTTTCCTGAGGATTTTTCTCCTGCTTGTCCTGCTACCACACAATTGGACCTTGCTGTGGATGACAGCCTCATTATCTAAAGTTTGTTACAGAACACAAAATCAAACTCAGAGTGGTGGTGAAAATACACATCCACAGCTTTGTCCTAGCTAATAACAAGTTCCTAACATAATGTGATAGAATAATATTAGTCAATTTACTGTAACCTGTACTCTTAAATCAGATTTGGTCTTAAAGGTCAGCTTTCTATAGCACTAAACTCTTCCAGCTCTTAGAAGTAATTACTGTTACACAGCAAGTTTAATTAAAAACCCAATGCAGCTGTGCCTATCAACTTGCAAACACTTCAAATAATTTTAGTTATATGAAAGCTGGGGTTTTTTTCTTCTACCAAGTGTCTCTTACTTGCTTTCCTATGATTTTGTATGTATTATGGATTAAAGAAGGAGGAAAATGATGCCTTCCTGCCACTGGAAGTTTTTTCTTGATCAGGAGTATCCTTGCAGAGAAGATAACACATTGCTAGTTGTGTTGATTTAATGCAAACCAAGATATAAAGGGAAAAATAAAACAATGATAATTTATTTTGATAAAATAATTTACAGATTTCTATCTTATTTTCTGTTCTAAATGTACACCTTACAAATCAGGGAGGGAATGGATATTTTTCAGGCTCCTGTTTCTAACACAAATCTGAGATTTTTGAGGTGTTTTTAGTAGAAAGCTCCTGCTTTTGTTCCTATCACACATTCCTTCAATAGAGCTGGCTGAAAGATTGGCTTTGTTTGACTGAACAAGGTAGTTTGGAAACGTCTTATCCATCCATGGGTATCAATGCAAGCTACTTATTTCCTTCTAGATGCTTTTATGAATGTTTCCTAACCAAGGACATCAAAGTACTTGTAATTTAAACTGCTGACTCGCAACTGTGGTCTTTTTTATTCTGGAATTTTTCCTTTTCTCAAACAAAAATATTTTTGCAGCAAAGTAAATCTCCTCTTTCTGAAAACAGCTGTTTAAACTTGTGATTCTGGACACTTTCTGTCTGTTTTGCTATACTTCAGTTAAATGTGAAAAGTTTTTTTTGGAAAAGAATACACAGATTTAAGCAGTATTTTTGACTGCTATTGATGTTAACTTTTTTCAAACTTTAAAGCCACTCTGTTTCTCATGTTCCCTTTTCCCCCTATTATTATTTTTACAATGCTTTTTTCTCTTTGCCACATAAGAAAAATAAACAGACAACAGGACCTCAGTGTTCTGCTACTCATGTGCTGAACACGCACAGTCTTTATGCATTGCAACTAGGACATGAAATCCAGCTGGTGTTGATTTCAAAAAGGAGACACTAATCAACCATCCTCTTTAATAAAATGGCACAAGCACCCTCCCAGTTGTATTGACACTGGAGATGTCCCCAAAACAATGAAATTGCAATAAGAGGGCAAAAATAGCTGTGCCTCTATGAATGTGCATTTTAAATGCACAAAATCTGAACAATTGCATCTTCTTTGGCACTGTGTAGGATAGCAAGATCCACGATGAAGAGACAGATGCAGTAATATGTGATGTTAGGTCCTAGACTCAGGTTCACAAACACTGCTATGACTTTTTTGTTGTGAAAATCATACTGACTTACAAAGTTTCTTCCCTTGTTCTCATTTATTGTATTGTAAGGTGGTGATTTCAAAAACTAGATGAGGTATGAGAAAGGAGAGTGGGAAACAATAATGAAATTGCAGGGTAGGTGCTAAGTGGTCTTCACTACCCAATTCCAGAATCTGGCTTAGGACAGGGTTGGGTATGGCATAAAAGGCAAGATTAGTACAGGAAAATCATAAAGGTAGGCTGACATTCTCATCTCAAATACCCCTCTGTTTCTAATGAGATGGATTAACCATTGTCAGGGAGGGGAGCATCAACTTATTTTTCTGCTGAAGGTGAGATCTTTCCTCTGGTAATCTCTGATAGTAAACAGTCAGTGCATAAACCATAAGTAAAGTGTGTCCTTGGAAATCCAATCTGCTTTATTGTCTCTTTGGTCATCTGTTACTTCAGTTGCCATTACTTCCTCTCCCTTTTCCTACCTGTTTCTTTTTTCAGAGTCCTCTCTGCTCTCTATTTTTATATATGTACTTTCATGAGAATCCTTTCTGCCCGCCAGCTTGTGGACATGTGTGGTTGCTCGACTCCATTTATTGTTATTTAGTGTTATTTCAGTCTTTGCTGTCCACTGTGAATAAAGGCAAGGGGCTTCCCTCACCCCATTTGCTGGCATATGGCATAACCAGATTTCAGACTGCCACAAGTGCAACCAAGCATGGCAACAAGTGGCTGGAAGGAAAGGACATTTCTGCTTCAATTTCAGCAAGAGCAAGGATTGTGATTTTTGTTGCTTTTTTGCTTATTGTTTTCTGAGTTATGGATGTATTTTTGCAGTTTCAATTTGAGGTTAAAAATCCCAAATACCTACATGAGTTAACTCTTGGATTAATCTAGCTAGTTAACTCTTGCTGTATTTCTACAGAACTGTGAAGCTATATACCAAAAATGCTATCAATTCTTATGTTAATTTGCATTTAATATGAGAAAGGGATTAATGATTAAAGCCCCAAAATTTTCTTTGGAAATGTATCTCTTTGGAGAGGCTGAATCATTCTTTTGAAGTAGCAATGCAAACTATGCTTGCTAGTTTTCAAAGAAGATAATAAAGAATGTTAAAATTTTCCTTAAAAATACAATTTATATGCTATGAGTTTTCTAAAAGAAGAATGACTGACTGTGGGTGTACATTGAGAAACATTATTTCTAAGGAGAAAAGAACTAATTAAATCCTCCAAAATGTCATATTAATTATTAGAAAAGATTTTTGTTTAAAAAGAACAAAGGCAGAAAGTGGTAGAAAGTGAGGTGTTCATAGCTTAATTTATAGTTTTAAACCTAAAAATAATAACCTAAAAAAACCCTTGTCCCCCTCATTTGAATAGATAACTTATATCATTGACTTTGCAGCTCATACCAAGAAATTTGCTCATTTGCATTTTGTGTAGAGAAGCCAACCCTGCATTCCTCAGGCATCTGTTTAAACAAAGGGTGATATCAGATCAAGGGCAAAGCCAAAACTGGAGTAATTTGCTTTATATGGAAGAGGTAAATAAATATCCCACTGTACAGCATGATTGCAACATAAGACTTCTGTCAACCTACAGCTGATTTAAACAGCTCCTGAAATCTTAATCTGTTTCTTGTCTCTGCCCGTTGCAGTTTACTCTCTTTACTTGTCCTAATCAGTCATTTTTAAGGCCCTGCTCTCAAACAGGCAAGTTGAAAAAGGAAAAATGACCCCTGTACTTCTGGGGTGTTCCTTTTAACGTACAAAATGTGTATCCAAACTTGTAAAGAGGCCACATAAACAGCACAGCAGAAGAAAAGGTGAGAAAACAAGTTTCTAAGGGTGAAGATCAGTGATCCTATAAAATGCTTTTTTCAATCAGGAATTATCCTAGGAACTGCATAATTTTCTTTGATCCTTTGTGCATATCTTAAATTTCAGCCAAGCAGCTTTTAATGGAAGGGTTTTGCTGGTTTTTGTTTCCTCTCAGTTCTCACATTAATACAGGGGAATGTATCCATGTGGAATGTGTTTCAGTATTCTTTACAATAACTAATCCCAAGCATGCAATACTTCCAGCTAATGAGCAATATAGATTAAAGGCAGATGTTTGCTGAAGCCATGAATTTGGCATTCATCTCATAGCAACATTTCATCTGTGCTGTATGTTTACTTCTTGGTATGTTGGTTGCCAAGTGGCTGCAGTTCTCTTCTGCTGTAGTTTAAATTTTAAAAAGGCCTCCATCTTGGAATGGTAGAGTCATAGAATATCCTGGGTTGGAATGGACCCACAAGGATCACCAAAGTCCATCTTCTGTCCCTGCACAGGACACCCCAAGAATCCCACCATCTACCTAAGAGCATTGCCCAAAAGTTTCTGGAACTCTGTCAGGCTTGGTGCCATGAGCAGTTCTCTGGGAAACCTGTTCAGTGCCCAGCCACCCTCTGGGGGAAGAGCCTTTTACTGATATTCAATCTAAAGCTCCCCTGAAACCTTGTGCCCTTCAGACACACAGGAAAACAAAACTGGCAGTGCTGATCAATGTTTCATGCATTTAGCAGAGAACACGGGGAGGTCTGATATCCAGAAGCTGCTTGAGGCTGAAACTCTGCAGGAATTTGATCCTGGATAAACTCAGGACACTTGTCAAATGGCAGGAGTGAGCTGGCAAGTTTAATTTCAGAACCAGTGGAGCTTCTCTGTTGCCACACTTGGATGATGTTGAGCATGTGTTGGGCTTCTCCAGCAGACAGAGAAGCAGGTGCACGTGTCTGTATTTGGAACCAGGAGGTCCTGGGGGACAGTTTGCAATTGGTCTGACCATGCATGGGATGCTCTGGTGCTGTGCTCTCCTCCCACAGCTTAGGTCTAGTCCCTGTCAGATGCTGAGAAGTTGGTTTGTGTTGTGCTCTGTGAACACAATGCGGAGGGGAACCCCAAGCAAATGAGATATCAGAATGCACTAACTAAGGGTCGGTATCTAATGATTTCTAATGGAAGAGTAGAAAGGAAAATAAGTAAGAAGAAAAACAACTTGTGACCAGAAACAAACTGAAGCAGACCTAACCAGCACTGGTTTCAGATGAACAATAAGCAAACCTAGGATATGAAAAGAAAAAAAAGAAAAACAACTTAGAGGCATTGACACAACAGGAATTTAGAGACAGAAGCAGAGAGATAAATGATTAGAGGAAGTTAGGGGAAAAAACACTTTCAGGGAAGCTTTTGTCTGATGACATTGGTGAACAGGATGGTATTGTCCTGGCAGACATCCTTTAGCTTTGTTAAGATAGAGAAGAGATTGCATTGGGATTGTGGGAGGTTTTTCAGGGGCATTGCTGCTTTGTGTTGCTAATATTGGCCATATACTAATCTAAAATTACTCCCTATATGGGTACATTTGTTTTTCTTGAATATCAAAAGCTAAAAGACTCTGAAAAGAGATCAAAGGAAGATAAAATATAGTGCTGAATTGTCTACTTTGTTTCTACAGCTAAGACATTCTTTAAAAAAGTTGAGTGACAGGGGGAAGGAGATTGATGGATATTTTACTGTTTTAATGTTTTCTTTAGGAACTTTATTCCTGGTTTTATTACTGAGGCTGTCTTTTGCTTGGTGAATTAAATATGTTGTTTACTTATTGGCATGGATGGGATGGGCTGCCCAGAGGCAGGTATTGAAATGAGCAGTGAACAGCAGAGAGCCACTGCACCCACCTGTGTGGGAGTGTGAAAATGTGTGTTTGTTACTCAGCTGTAAGGACTGATCGCTGAGCTGATAGCAGGAAACATTAGTATGCAAAACTGAATTTAATCCCTATGCATTACCTAGCAAGAAGTAGGTGGTTGGAGAAATACCTGATCATTGCAGAAGGCTAATGGCTGATTAGTGATGTCATTATCAAAATCAAAGTTAAAGACAGTTTTTTTCCCTTTGTGTCCTTAGATGAAGGGAGGCTACAAGGTGCAGCACCCAGAACAGCCCGTCCCTGTTGCCTTGGGGATGGCAGTAATACACAGCTCTGTTTGGCCCAGCCACACATTGCACTGCCATAGTTCTGTGAACTGTTTGCTCTTTATTCAACAGATAAGCACCCATGACTTTTTGAAAGTAATGTAATAATAACATAAACCTTTACAAATTAGAACAGTTATTGCTTCCAAAGGGATGCTTAGACTCCACTCTGAGGTGTGCTGAATGTTAAAGAGTCACCAGGGGGATGTAGGAGTTCTGGATGGAGTTAGGGTTCATCTTGAATGAGTTTTTATCACAGCATTAAAGTGCTGCTTCATCAATAGCAATTTTTGAACTTTGCCTGAAAGTATTGCACTGTGTGTAATATAAACTTACATACACTCTCCTTGGCATTTCTTTTGAAAGCTCAGCTAGGCTTTTTGCCTGAGCAGTTTCAGATTAGTTTTCAGCAATAGATCTTTCAGAGATAGCCTCACATGTGGCCTGAATTCTGGGAAATGTTTACTCCTTTAACTTATCATTCTTTGTTTTCATGAAAGGCATCTGAAGATCATTGTCATGAGCAGGACTTGAACTAAAATGCCAACTGCATCTGCAAAAGGGAAGCCAGTATTTAACCTCCACTTGTAGCACAAGGACAGTGCTAACCATGGGATTGCCTTGGCCATTACTGAAGACAGGGGCATAAAAACCACAGCGTAGTTCTGCAAGAGAAACAATTCCAGGACAAACAATACAGAGAGAGTTGAACACAGTCAGAGGTGGAGTTGTAGGTATTTTCCAGAGTTCTCAGGGTTCCACAAGTTCTTCACACCTGTTACTCTATTTTATAGGATGCATTATTACCTTTTAGACAAAAGCTGAATTTTGCCTGCAACATTAAAGTCTATTTACAAGCTGCCTACAGGCTTAGCTGCTTTTCATTCTAAAGCATAAAAAAGAAGGATTACTATTAAAGGAGAAACTCAGGAAAAATGATGTGAGATACCCACTAAGAAAATGGAAAGAAAGTATTAGTTGGACATGTTTGGCAGAAAAAAACACAAAACTTTCATGGTCTGATTGTTGCCCTGACTTTGCAGTGTTCAGTGTTTTCTTGTTAGACTCTCTCTCATGGCCATGACTTGTTTTCTCTCTATTATCTATGTTTTCCTAAATTGTATCTGTGTTTACGAATTCCGGTATACCGGATGGAGAAATATGATTAACAAATACTTTGACCAAGTGGATTATAGGAGGTGGTGATTTCTACCTCCAATCCACGGTGATGTGTGAAAACATATAAAATAAAGTCGGAGGGCTCTGCCCTCGCTCTTCCTGCTCTCTCTCCTGCTGCGTCTGTGTGTGTTCTTTGTGTGGCTCTCCTTCAGGCCCTCGGCCTAGCAGGCCTGCCTGGGGAGTGCCATAGTCTGATAGCTCTGGAATTGTGTGAATTTGTGTCTCATGAAAGCAACTAAGTTACGAATGTGTTTATGAATCACATCTATCAGTTACAAACTAAGGAATAATTCTATTTTTCATTTCTCACTCCTGTAATTCAAGAAGAGTACCTAAGAAGCCCGGAGGAGAACATGGAAGTTGATTCAAATATCTGAGCAAACCTGTTCCAAGTCTCTGCAGATGCCAGCTCAGGGGGTCATTTTCCATTAAAAGGTGAGGTGTTCTGTTCTCCTTGCTTCAAGGCACCTATTTATGCTGGGAAATCTATACCAGAACCTGGCAGTCAGCAATCCCAACTCCAAAGTGACTCTTCCTCATGTTGTTTTACCTAAAAAGACAAATTCATTGTCTGAAATTTACTGAGGATTCTTAGATGGCACCACAGCTGGAAAAGAATAATGACACTTTCTGCTTTTTGACAGACATATTCCAGAACAGGGAGCATGCATAAAAATATTTAGAGTGCTAAAGTTTTGTGAATAAATTTTTTGCTATGAAAAATAAGAAAGCAAGAAATGTCATGATTTTGTCTAGTGTTTATGACCAATGATGAGAGCAGAGGGTTTAAAAATGATGGTACAGCTGACTACAAGGGAAGCAGGTTCATTTCTGCAGCACATAAATAATGCTGATAATTCATTACACTCCAAACTGTCAGCTACAAGGTAGTTCTAATTGTATGTTTATATTTCTCCTATTGATCACAAAAACATGGTGTATATCAGGGCTTTATTTCTTTTCCTAGTGTTAGGTTCTTTATTTCACTATTAATCCCATTCTGCCTTCAGCTTTCCTAGCCTTCCTCTAGCCTTTCAACAGTGTCACCAAATTTCTTCTCTTGTAACTTTTCAGTTATACATGAAAAGTAATCCAAGGCTCTTTAATGTGCCTACTAAATGCATGCAGCACTTCTATTGTCCATCACCAAGGCTGTGATTTGTCTCTAATGTGAGTAAGTAAAACTCAGCCTTAACTTCACCTACATCTACACCTACTCCTCAATAAAGTAGAATGAAGTATTACATAAGGAAAAGAAGTAAAGGAAAAGAAAGGGAAGTTTGAATTATGACACGTGTACATGAAATATTGATTTGGTCTTGATTAAAAGCATCAAATAATGCTTATGTTTTGCAAGGCCTTGCCGAGGCTATTTCACTAAACTTTGAAGATTTCACTTTTCAATTTACCTGTTGATAGATGCTGTAGTGTTTATGTCAAGGTCTTAGAGATTCTTCCAGATCTCCTTCCAACATTTCACCAATGAGAAGCCCTGAAAGCAAAGGCTTTCTATTTTGAGGTTTTACTCTTGTACAAATATTTTATTAATATATTACTCTCTTTGAAGTCCACAGGAAAAGTCCTGAGTTCTATGGGAGCTAACTTGAAATTTTTCTTTGGTTTACACATCCTTGAGTAAATCTTTGTTGCAATTTTTTTCAAATACTATAGATGTGTTTAAAAACTTGGGTCTGTGTGCAGTGTAGGGAAGAGTAATGGTTTCTTGGATTCTTTCTGTCATGAGCAAGTGGCATGGTAAGTTTTTTAAGCCTTCTGCGTGTTCTAGGTTTTGGCATAGACTAAGCAACTTAGGCCATTCGGATAATTTCAGATGTAGATATTCTACCACACTTCAAAGGATAACTGGCTCATAAAAAAACCCAAAACAAAATAAGCATTTTCTACTCTTGTTCTCTGCAAAGAATACTATAGCTTTAATGAAAATTCACTATTGCTTCTTCCTTTTCTCAAAACTTTAGAATGAAGTACCCTATGTCTCTTTGTTTCTCTTGGTTTTGTTGATGGGGGGTTTATAACCAGCATTAGTCTGTGAGAAGTTCTACATGGAATATTGCTTTTCTATTTTGGAAATATTTTGTAGGAGTAACTACAATGCTTTTGATGTCACCTGGTCACAGAAAAAGCCTCAGGGATAGAGAGTCTGGCAGCCTTTGGGATGAAAGCTCTGGTAGCTATGACATAAAGGACCTTCTTTATATATCTTGTTATTACACAGGGATCACCAGTTCAGGTTTGCAATGAGCAACAGTAAATCAGTCACCACCACCTGCACTCGAGCATTGTCAGCAACTTGTTTTTCTCATCCATTTTGTACTAGTTTCTCAGGCTCTGAATGTACTTTAGTAGTTAAGACATCTGGATAAAATTGTGCAGCCTATGGCACGTACCAAATCAAAGTACTGTAATACTTCTTTCTGCTCTTTAATTTTTATGAAGATGGGGAAAAAGATTAACAGCATAAGAAGCAGAAAAACTATCAAATAATAATTTATTAATTATCATTAATAAATGGGAACATAAGAGAAACCCAAGAAATATTGTGCTTTTGAGTGAATAACCCTTCACATCTTTGAAACATGGCTCCACTCCCAGCTGATAAAGCTAGAACAGATCTACTCACGTTTTCTCTCTTTCCCAATTGTCACCATATCACATCTTCTGATTTATATAAGCCTCTGTCATAACACCTCTCCCAAAAGAGGTTTTTATTTTGTCAAATCAAAGGGAAAATTCAGGTAATATGATGTTATACAGCTGCCTTAAAGAGACTGGCATCTGCTCTGATGATCTGACCAACAGTGACCTTGTTATGGTTGAATTTATAGATAAGGCAAATAATGCTCAAGCTACACAGGCCCTTCTGGCCTTTTCCATCTGTGATGCCTAAAATGATCCCACTGCTAATGATGTCCTTCCCTAGAATACGGAGCCTTACTGATGTTATAGTCTCCTAAAACCATTAAGATCAATTTGGGGTTGTGATTTTTGTTTACAATGTGGCAATTTACAGTTCTTTTGGCAAGGTAAGGGAAATTTTAAATGGGGATGTACATTGTACCACCATAATAACATTAAAGGAGCTATAGGTTAAATGTGAAATTGGGAATAACTTCCCTGGCATTGTTTCTTCATAAAAAGGATTGAGCAGGGGTTCTTTTGGTTTCTTGTTTCATGTCCTTGCAGAGTAATGTTATGTAGTTTTTGGTCTGTGAGAGGAGAGCTAGTGCTCAGAAGGGTGGCAAAACTTACTCAGGTTTTTAATTGGTGCAAATCTTTAATCTTTGTTTTGTGCAGTAACTATTTTTTGGCAAATAAGTCCAAGTGATCAGTATTTACTCTTTGGCATCGGCTTAGCTACAGGTCTAAAAGAATTCCGATTCCATTGCTTTTGCTTATCCTCTGTGATCTCCACCCAGTCATTCCCATCTCTTTACATGACTGACATTTACAATCTCACGAGAGCAGCAAAGCCAGGCCATTCATGTAGGAGCCGGGGTGCAAGCCTGAAAGCTGCAGAGGGACCTTTTCTGCGGGCATGCATGATAGGACACAGGGCTGTGGCTCCCAGCTGAGAGAGGCAGGTGTTGGTTAGATATTAGGAGGAAATTCTGAGGGTTGTGAGACACTGGAACAGATTGCCCAGAGGAACCGTGGCTGCCGCATTCCTGGAAGTGCTCAAGACCCATCTGGATGGGGCTTTGAGCACCCTGGCCTAGTGAAGGTCTCTGCTCACAGCAGCGGATTGCAACCTGATGGTCTTCAAGGTCCTTTCCAACCCAAATTGTTCTATCTGTTTCTGAAAGAGATTTTTTTTTCTCTGAGTATCCTCTTTTCATTTCTTGTGTGCCTGGTTCTTTGCTCAGCTTCTCTGCAACACACAAGGATGACAGCCCTGGCAAGGGCCCAGATTTGTCCACTGGGATTGTGGGGGATTCAGACCACTGAGCAAGTCACAATTTGGTTCTCTTTGCTCTCAGTCTTTTGCTGCATGGATCACACCCATTAAAAACTAAGAGGAACAGGTTTTAATGCAAGAGTTCAAATATTTTTTGCTCTACTTTTCCTGTCAAATAATGTCCTCATTCCGCCCTGAGGTCACTGCTGTTGATGGGAAAAAAAAAGACCATAGAAGAAAGATGTCACATTTTCTTCCTTTCAAAAACTATGGATCAAATTTAAGTTGAAAATAGGTTTGCTCTACATTTCTTTTATTTAAGCATTGCAGGAGAGATTATGTCAAAAATATATCACAGAACAAATAAAAAGCTTCCTATGTATTGGGTCTTTTTCTTTTGTGTTATAAAATGTCTCACTTTCTTTAAAAAAAAATTTGCATGCAGAAGGGATTATGTAAAAAATGTCCTTTCCTGACTAATATATTCTATATATATCATTTTATTGCATTTAAAATGGTATAACTTGATTTTAGACAAAACCTACCCTGACTTCATCAAGCGTACTTTACTTCAGACTACCCAGTAAATAAAAAACCCCCATTCCTGCATAATATTTTATTTTTAGCTTCCTCTGGTGAAGAATCTGCTATAGGACCAGATAATTTTAAAGTGCCCTTAATTATACTTGCTTTCTGCATCACCTTTGAAAAAGTCATAGCAGGTATTTCAATAGCCAAAATGTTTTCTCTTTGTCTGGAGTGTGCTCTGCTTTGCAGGTGACAGCTGAGCTTGTCTAATCAATCTAAAACTGGTACATCCTCTGAACAAGTCTGAGTACTTGTTCATGATATGAACCAAAGACCACTTTCCATGTAGGTTTTGAAATGCCAAATAGGTAAAGATGCTTCCTGACACTGACATGAGCTGCAGTTTTGCCTAAGGAAGCACCACAAGAACTGCCTTGTTGCTTTAAAACCCAGCCACATAAACATGAAAAACAAGAAACTGAAGTCTAAATGTTTTATCACAATTTGAGTTTGAAACTTGTGCTAGGGAAGTTTGTGTCTGTACCTCTGAGAAACTGCTAAAAAATAAGGTTCTGGATAGCAGTTTTCTTTCACTTTTCCTCAATGATTTCATGCAATTCCTGGATTATCTCTCTTCCCATCCTCCCTGTCACTGTTTCTGACAGGGACAAATGGCTGAGGAGACGCGTGCAATGCAGTTGTCAGCTCCAACAGGATACTGCAGAAGGTGTATGGGAATAGCTGTCAGTAACAACAGGCAAAAATAAGAGTTTATTTCTGTTGGCCACTCATGCGTCATCTGTGAATGAAATGTGTTTTGTTCAGATTCATCAGATTTTCCTTCAACTCTCTTAATGTTGCAGTAAAGACAGGGGTATTTTTTGCTTTTTTGGGTTTTTTTTCCCCTCCACCTAAACTATTTAAGATTTAGTATGTGGATACTGAAAACAGTTCCTGGATTTGATGTTATTTGGAATATAATGTTCATACAATTTCCCCAAGTGTTTTCCATTTTTCTTCCTTCTCAGAATTCATTTTCTATTTATATGTTGGAATTTAGTTTGTTAGTTTCCTAGTAAAGTTTACAAATAACTCTGAAACCATGCGAAAAGTTAGCATTTGTTTCCTCTACCTGAGAGAATCAACCGATGGAAAATTTCAGAAATTTTGTGATGTCTAAAGCAGGCAAACTACCAATTTGCTTGGGTTTTGTGTACCTGTTTTGGAGTTTGATTGGTTTTGGGTTTTATTTTAGTCATGAATGGAAAAGGCAGCCACACTAATTACATTTTTACATAATTCATGTCTATGCATGTAATTATCTAGCGCTTACTGACTTAAAAAGCTGCCTGCTCTTGACTTCTACCCTTCATGGGTTTTTTCTATCATGATTTTTCCACTCTGAACTGTAAATTGCCACCCTGAAGTGTTTTCCATCTTGCCTTTAAAACAAGAAGACACCTGCTGCAGGCAAAACACGTTTGCTTTGATTCCAGTGACATGTTTTGTTCTGCTCTCTAAATGGCCATTCTTGAGGTTTGTCTAATGATTAATGTAAAATGAAAGGCATCTTTCATGTGCTGTTAAGTAAAAATAATCAGGGAGAGGAACAGATGAGTTTCCTGCCTTTCCTCAGACACTATATGCCCTCCTGTTGGCAGTATCATGGCAGAAGGCCACCAGGAATAAAAGAACTACGGCAGACATTAATTCCTTGCCTTTCTACAGGAAATGCTTTGTCCCTAACTTGCACATACCATGTCTGTCATAAAAATATAGTGGTTTACACTGTTCTGATGTTTCTAAAGCACATTTTAATGGGGATTGAGTGCTACAGCCATTCTCCAAAGTCAGAGTGATGTTGCGCATCTCTACCCTGCCAAATTCATTGCAGCTTTACCCAAGCCCTGTGCAAGTCTGTCTGTTATCGTTTCCTTAGGAGACGCTTCCTTGAGGAAGGTAGAGTTACTAAATTGCCTTCCTCACATTCCCAACTGCTGCCTCCTCTTCGTGCCTCCTTTCCGCCGCTCCCCTTTGCCGCGTTCCCGGCGCTCGCCGTGCCGGCAGGAGGCAGGGGGAGCCCGGGAGCAGCGGCGGCGGCCCGGCCCGGCGGCGGCGAGCCCGGCAGCAGGCGGGGTCCGCTCCTGCCCGCCCGCGCTGACGTCAGGAAACTTTCGGGNTGGACTGGGCTGCTCCATCCCGGCAGGTACGCGGTGCCCGCGCCCGGGGCAGCCCCTGCCCCACCGTGCCGAGGGGCGGCCGGCAGCGACCGAGGGACGGACGGAGGGAGGGAAGGAGGGACGGACGGGGGTCTGAGCGCCTGTTGATCGCCGCGGCGGCAGCAGCGCTGCCCCGGGCTCTGCCTCCCCGCTCCGCCGTCGGTGGGGAACTTGGCAGGGGCGGGCTGAGCTCGGCTGGGCACCGCGGCTGGTTCGCGGGGCGAGCGGAGCGGGGCAGGCTCCGGGGCAGCCCCTCATTGCCCGAGTCCCGCTCACCTGCGCGCCCCGGGCCGATCGCGAGGGCTCCGCGCTCCGCCGGCAGCGGCTGCTCCCAGCCCGGCACCCGCACGGACCGGGGGCGCGGACAGCCGGGCAGGGCTTTCTGAATTTCAAGCAGCTGCGAATAATGAGATGCCTTTCATTCGGGGCTGGGTTTTCTGCCCGTAGTAAGTACAGTAAAGCCTTTATCCGAGGCGGGGTTTTGTTTTCGTCGTGAGGCTCCGCCGTGGCAGTCCGGCGGTGCTGGGCGCCAGCCGAGCTCGCCGCTGGGGCTGCTGAGCGCTCGGTGGTTGTACGGGGGAGGATCTGCGGCTCGTAACCAAACCCAAACCACCGAGTTAATTTTAACTCCGCGTGTGTCGGGAAGGAGGGTGGAGTGCTGGAGGAGTTTGGTGGAGCATCATGTGAATAGAGAGAAATCTGAGCAAGGACTGCAGCCCTGCCCCGGAGTCGGGGAGGGAGGTTCAGGGAGGAACTCTCAGTTTGAGAGGGTCTAAAACTTGTATGACAATTAGAGGAACGTGTAAAAGTATGTTGCTCATTTAATTTCACTGTCCTTCCCATTTATTAGGGGGCACCGAGAGTCAATCAAATGCCCGTAAAGGTTAATTATATGCTTCACGAAAAGAAATTGCCCCCTTTCAGAAGAACTAGATTTCTGGGGTCTTTTTTGAACTCAAGACACTCATTAGATTTCTAATTTAGGTAGCATGCAACTTTTTAACTTCTCAGTTCCTACAGTTCCATTGCAGTTACAACTTCTAAAAACTCATCTTTATGGTAAGAAAGTGTTACCGTAACTAAAAAGATGTTAAAAGCCCCCTTATAAACTGGAAAACAAGGCATTTATGAAGGTGCTTTGAATGTGCAGAGAGTCACATAAAATGTTTTAACAATGTATTTGGTTTATTCAGTATAAATATAAATAAGCATCTATATTTATGCATTATGTGAATACTTCTCCTTTTAGAGATAATTTTCTGCGATTTTCTTCCCCTGTGTGTTAGACTAACATGTAACTTGAGTTGTAGCTTTGAGTTGTTTTAGGGATAAGCATTACTTCAGAGCCAATTAGATTGTTAATCAAAAGAAGACAAAATAATTCACCAGAAAGGAAAAGAATATATTTTTGATGGTCAAGCTTCTGTTTTTATGGCAATTTCAGAATGAACAGTAAGTTTTGCCTCACAGTTGTAGATTTACTTGGCTGACTTGTCATGCAGCAGTATGTCAGGTACAACTTCAAATATTTGGAGATTATCCACATGAATTTAGAGAAAGAAACAACAAAATAGTGGGGAAATAACTTCGTGATTATTAGCCATCCACTTTTGTGGGACACATTTTAAGTGTATGAATGTGTTAGTGATTATAGATCTCATTAAAGGTATATGTTTACATGAATGGCTTGAATAAAGAGAGAGATTTAGGGATTAAAAGCCTTGCATTATGGCACAGTGTTGTAGGATGCAAGGAGAATTTTGGTTTATGCTTTCAGCAGAGCTACAGTGGCAGGAATATCAGAAAGGAGACTGGAAATAAGCAGAAGCAAGTCCAACTCCGGTTGCCTGAGAAGTTAGGATGACGTGATTGGGTGTGTCTTGTGAGTGATGAGTACAGAAATTAAAATTATTGCAACAGTGAACTATGAGACAATGTTCTGTGTAAAGCATTTTAAATCTCATAGGAAAAACCTGCTACTGGAGGACCAGAAAGGAGGAAGGTGTAGTTAACAGGAGTGGAAAACAAGAGTGGAGATTGCACAAACTACTGGTTTGTACTGCCTTCTTAGCCTTTGGAGGTAACTTTGTTACCCTTTTGAGAGTTTTTGTAGAGTTCAAAGATTGTGCATTCACAGTTCTGCAAAACACTCACCCCATGTGCTGTTTCAGAATTTCCTTTGCAAGCTCATTATACTTTGCTAGTCTGTTGCCTGTAGACAAGGTTACTTTTCGTGGTTCAATAGCAGTTTGTAAACATTGTAATGCAGGATGTTTGTAAACATTACTGGATGCTCTAGGAGTCGTAATCAGGAGACTAACATGAAGCACTTGAGAGGTCAAATACAATAAACGGGAATTTGTATTACGATTATAGAATTAGTTTTTCTCTTGAGATAATCCCTCAAGAGTCTATTGCTTGAACATGTCATAAGAAAGTAATTAGAACTACCAGCTGAATTAATTAAAGGAGAACTTCGACTCGAAGTGGGGAACTCACATAGCTTGAAAGAGAACAGAGAGAAAATACCTTATCCCTAAATTGTGATCATACCTAGTATGGCTTGTGTCAGGATTCTAGTTCTGTCATTTTCTTTCAAGAGAACAAGTAGAGCACTGAGAGCTGAAAAGTCCACCAAAAAATGGCAGTTCCCTTAGAATTTTCAGTTATTATCAGTGGTGGAATGCATGGCAGATGAGTCTGTGTTCCAAGTAAATCAGCTCTTGGGACAAGGCAAAAAATCATTAGTTCATGGCTTAATAGAGTTGTTGCATAAGAATAGGCTAATTGGGCACAAATAAACATTTTCCCCATTGCCTTTTTTGCCTTACTGTAATCTGGTTTTTGAAGGGATAAGCTCCTTTAGAGAATCAGGTTATATTCCAGAAAAGAGCAAACAATGCTGCCCCTGTTAGAACACACAGCGCCTCTGCATAGCTCCCTGACAATGTTCTCTTTGGGTCTCCTACCTTCAGTGTGTAACTGTTCATGCAGATGGATCTGTCAATATCTTTGCGAGGAATTTCCTTCCTAGTATCTCCTAAATCCCTGAGATCAGAATGTTGGCTTTGTTCATACAGAGAGCTCTGCTGCCTCACTGCCACCGCTGTCCTGAGCATTCCCTGTGACTCGAATGCTTCACCCAGCTGTTCTCTGGGTTTGCTGCTGTGGGATGGCCAACTATTGCCGTGGGATGTGTAGCCCTACTCTGGGTTTGCAGTCATGGCCCGTGCTGCTGAGGGCTGGGAGGAAGAAGGAGGCAGGTTCACTCCATTACTTTCGTTTTGGGGTCTGTCCCCAGGGCACAGACCTGAATGCAGCCATGGCATTCCTGCCCACCCTTTCAGTCTCAGATATGCAGCTGTGGACCTGTCTGTGCCACTCTCTTTGCCCAGGGGCACTGAAAGGACTGTGGGAACGGTTGGTAGTAGCTCTTAAGTCTTAAAAATGTCTTTTCTTAAGCATTTTACTGCACTTAAAATGCAGTTTTTTATCTAGGCTGCAGCTCCCCCACACGTAATGAGCAGACAGTCCCCTGGAATGCCCCCTCTTGCCACATGGTTTCAAAGCGAGTTTGTGACACTAAACTGAACATCAAGAATCTGAAGCAATGCTGCCACGGCTTTATCCAGGATTCCAACAGAGAATTCATCCAGCTGAAAACACATCATGAATTCCCAGGAAAGAATTTCCACTTTCATTCCTCCTCTCCTCTGCCAGTTTAAGCAGATATTCTTATCACCCAGCTGAGAGGGTGCTCCGAGTTGAAAGACGATTGTTTCATCAGGCTGAAGTGCCTTACGTTGCTGATGTGTAATTACATATCAGGCAAAGACAGAACGCAGGATTTTGTAGCTGAAGGAAACAAACGTATTTGCAGAACAGACAACACCTGGGTTTCTGACAGCCATCTAAGCAGTTGTCACTGAAGCACGAAGCAGAACTCGGCTGTAACACCTACGGTTTCACACAGGCTGCTTGATAATTTGGCAAAAAGCACTGGAAAGCCCCTCAGATTGAGGCATTGGATTTCTTTAACTTCTGCAATCTTCTTTTCTGTTTTGAAGGGCAGCCATGAAGAAATTCTGTCATTTTAGTTCCAGAGTCTAACATATTCATCTTACTAGTATAATCACTTGGTTACTATTGCATTTATTTTATGTTGCACTCTAAGCTTGCGTACTCTGGTTTTATCCTGAGAACTGAGCTGGGTTTTTCCATTTACTATCTCACTTGGAGTTGTAAAGATTCAGCAACATCTGTGCAGCCAAATGTTTTTCTGTGTATTCTGTCAGCAATACCTCATCAACACCCTTGTCTTGCAATGGTGGGCACAAGTGTAACTTGGTAAACAATTCTTCTAATAATGTGCTGGTTGGAGACTGCAGATGGCTCAGTTGATAGAATTAAGGTGGGGGTTTTTATGGTTTTTTTTGTTGTTGTTGTTCACCAGAAATTAGAACCATAATCTGTAGAAATTTAGATATTCTGGTCATTCCTGTGCTGTAGAAATATCCTGAGCCATGCAAGTAAATAACACTTTTATGCTGAAAAGTATGGGACTTCTAAGGCAAATTTTTGGCATTTAAAAGTGTGTGAGGGCTGTTTCTATCTTGCTTTATTGCTTTGTGGAGAGGGGTCTGTGGGTACTCAGTGCTTGGGAATAGATATGGAGCCTAATCTCCAAGGTGCTTCAATCATCTCATAATTCCCAAAATAACATGAAAGCTGTAAAACTGCATGCAAATTCCTGCTCATTCTTTTCAGATAGAATGGAATAGTTTTTTGAGGACTGTTGAGGTCTCTGGAACATTTCAAGATCTTTAATGTGATTATTTTTTTTAATTCTTCCTCTGCTCTCTCCATCCCCTTAGTTTTAATGGGGAAAATTCTGACCAAAGGCAAAATGCAGCACTACCATGGTGTGCAAAGCAGAATCCTGACTAGTACCTGTAGTGACATTTAATATTCTGTTCTGTTTCCATTTTTGTTCTTTTACATGCAGATGTCAGATCTCCAGTTCCTTCTGGACAGAATGGGACATTAAGAACTTAAACATTGTGCTTAAACTTTCCAAGTGATCTGCTCTAAATCCGTGTAGCCCTTAAAGTTTTTTTTTTCAGAGATCTCAGCAGTCTATGCAGAACCAAAATTATTTTCCGCTAGACCAAAGTCTAGTGGGATGAGGTTGCTGCTGCTGTGGGGAAAGATGTCTGGGAGGGAGGTGGTTGTCCCTTCTCATCTCAGTCTTGCAACTCTCCTTGTGCCAGGGGGTTCTGGGGAGAGCTGGTTCCTTCCCAGGGCTGGGTTCGAACCTTCCCAGCCCCGCAGCCTGGGCCGGCTCAGCTTTGGCACTCTCATTGTTGTGCTAGGGCTGGCAATTTATATCTCTGCGCAGTGTCATTATTGGGTTTCCTCTGCACAAAGGTACTCCTGATATTAATGAATATACCTTCTCTTTTGTCAGATGGAGAGCTTTTCTTTTAGGGTTTGTGTGTGTGTGTGTCTGTACATCTTTTAAAGAACGTATCTCTTGAAACAGCAGCATTTTTTTCTTAATCTGTTGTGAAATCTTCTGGAACATATCACTGAACTGAGGTAATGAGCCTAGATAAAGGACTGTGTTCCCAATAAAATAGATTATTTTTCCTGCAGTCACATCTCAAAATGTTGTTTGGAACAGCAATCGTCTTTGCATGCCAGTTACATTAGGAGCTGTTTAAAAAAGTTTTTTGTGTCCTCAAACCTATTTTTTGAACGTTTGTCCAGATCATCTTTCCAAATGCCTTGCTGTGCAGATATGTGCTGTTCTCTAATGTTTCCTTTGAACATGCTGTGTTGGCAGCTGAATGCATTCAAAGATCATGAGTCAGGTTCCTTAAAAAAAAATCGTAAAAATAATGAGATTTAAAATACTATAGGCTCTGTCTTTGTGAACATTTAATGTTGTTTTTCTTCTGTAAAGCTTTTTCTTTACACAGGTATTTAGATCTGAATTTTATTTTGTATTGAAAACATATTTTTTTATTTAATACAAGCTCAAAATTTTAGGACTTGGGTCTTCAAGAAAAAGTCTCTTGTGAGGCTTGTCCTACAGCTGAAAACTGTAGCTGATAGCTTTTCTCTTTTGTCTGCTTCCTAATTGATAAAGTGGCAGAACCATAATTTCCAAAGCAGTGGACCCTTAGATTAAAGCTAAATGGTGATTTCATGTTGCAGGGTATAGTATGCCCAAGTCATGCCTGTTTTAGAGTAATTGTAGTTGAGATTAGTGTGTGAAAACTTGTTCAAACAAAGCAAAAAGTGAGAGATGAGGTGTATATGGTACATGATGATGAATCTTTGCCTGGGACAGAAAATAGCAGCGGGGGAGTGACGATGTAGCCAGCAGAAAGTTTGAGACATTAACCCCCACCATGGTGCCCCTTAATCTGTTTCACATGTGTAAGCTCTAAAGCAGAGCCTACTGTGGATTTGTAAACACAAAGGACTTTAATGTCTGAGATTAGGACAGTCTTGTTCTTGATTCAAGCAGCCTAAAAATTGCATTCCTAATTCTGTAAATTATATGTTGCATTAGTATTCAATTTATCATGTTGTGCAAATGGGTTTAGGATGGAAGAAATACTTTTTCCAACAAACTGTGCAGCTGGAGCTGTTACTAATTCCCTAATCTTTCTGTGCCATATAGTAATTGCATTTAATTGTTTGCTTTTGCTGTGTTTCATGGTGTGAAATGCAGTATGTCAACACTGCTGAACAGCTACGTCAGTGTGGGTGATGCTGATGTTCTTGAAAGAGAAAATTTCCAGGTTTCACCTGACTGGATGAAATGGCTCTTGTGTAACTACCCATGCAGTGCTTCATACATCTTCGTGTAATCCAAGTTTGGAGTTGGTTTTTCTCAGGGGTGGGTTGGTTTTGTCTTTGCACATGTTTTTGCGTAAGGTGAGAGAGGGGCTGGACCAACGCCCGTGGCTGGGAAAGGGACATGTAAAGTAACATTTTCTTACACAGCCACTTAAAGCTGTTAGCATGCTAGCAGTTAAAATTCCTGTTAAATTGCTTGTGGCCCTTCTACTTTAGTGGAGCTCTCCAATGCTAATTCTACTTTTTACTCTTTTTAAAAGCACAATAGGTTTCTTTGGAGACCAAAAGAGCTCACTTAGAAGCGTTCCAGCTTGTAAAAATGATTCTCCATCTTCCCTCCCATCCCGTTCTGTGATGGGAGCTCTATTTCTGGTTTGATATTGTACCTGAGATTGCAGCCAGTCTGGGAGAGGGCATTTGGGAACTTTAGTTCCCAGCCTCAGTTCTCTCAGGGATTCTTGCTTCTGCCCTGAAAGACAGCAAACCTGCAAGCTGTGCTTTGACCTGGCCCCACTGACTGGCAATCCCATATGTTTGTCACAAGCACTCTGTCATTTACAGCAAATGTGATAACCTAGAGGAGCATAGGAGCTATTTATTGTTTTCTCTTTCAAAATTAAATACATCTCCCAGAGCTCTCGGTTCCAATCCCCCTGTTTTATGGTGAGGATATTGAATGTAGCTATTAAGCTGCTAGACTGGTTTTGGATTAGTAATTTTTTCTGATATGAAGAGTAATTCCTGCATCCAAATCATTAGCTGGCATTTCAGCCATGCAGCACTGAGTGATGCTTGCATTGGTAACACCCCAGCTATCTGAACAGCTACGTGTCCCTTTTTTTTACTGGTTTTAACTGGGATGGCACGAGACAGCTGGTGGCTATGGACACTGCAAGTCTGCCTGTGTGGAAAGCTCAGAGCAAGCAGAGCATGCGTAGGCACTGGAGGGATCTGTCAGGGAACTGAAGTGTGGTTGACAGCACTGTTGATTATTTCTCTGAGAAACAAGCGGGAGTTTGCTTGGCTTTGGTGCTGATTGGCAGCACAAAAATGATTGAACTGCACAAGTGACAGTGCTACTGCAAGACAGGGGGGTTTGTGTGCCACAGCAGGCAAGCATAGCGTGCTGCACTTTTGAGGAACTGCCTTAATGCCCAGTGTTCTGTATTGTGTTTATTCCACAGTCTGGCACAGAAGTGGAAGTGCTGGTCATTACCCACAGCAGTAGATGTAAAATTGTCACTCTGCTTAGATTTTCGCTCCTGTTGTTGGGTTTTCTGAGGAGGAGGAGGAGCGGGTGTGACTACGTTGCAATAATATGATGTCATGGCACCATGCTTCATGTAGCTATCTTATTAAAATAGATAATTAAGAAATAAGACTGTTCTACCTGGTCATTTAGTATTAGATGGCAATGCATGTACACACTAATACTCATACGTAACTTGTTCCCAGTATAACTGATAGCCTTCAATCTTCTCTCTCTTCAAAATGTACAATTTGCATCATGGATTCTAAACCCAACCTCAGATTCAGAAAATACTAGCATGCTTTAGGGAACAGTTTGCAGTTCTTGCACTTACTTAAAGTTTTGTTTTTCTCAAGGTTGAACCTAATAAGATAAAGGACAACTTAAATGTTATTCGGTTGAACTAGAATGCATTTACAAGATACCTTCCTTTATACGAATTTTATTCTCATATTAATCTGTTTCATCTTTTAAATTCTCAGATTTCATAAATAAAGCAATGGTGGAGCCTTTGCTTTTAAATCTCTAAAGATAGAAAGAAATGTAGTCACTATAAAAATAGATGCAACATCATTTGTTTGTGTATTTTATTCGAAGCCAGATAAGAAAGTGATGTAGAGCTAATACAAATGAGGGGTGGCATTGTTTGGGTAAAGTGAGCAATTTTCAAGGGCTCACAGATGAGGCTTTTGATGAAGTGCCACATGTGTAGCCTGGTACTGGCCAAGGTGACCATTTAAAATGGAGTGGAAAGCTTCTTCCTTTGGGGGCTCTCTGACAACAGAGCTTTTTTGGGGAGACTCGGTGTGTTTCATATCCTTTGTGTGTCCAGAGATCTTTGCTGGCTGCTGATTCACTGATACGTTTCAGGATTTCCTCATCTGTGATACTTTTGGCTTGAATCTTAAATTCATTCCAAACCCCACTCCTGGAAGAATCTGGGGTACTTCAAACAGAAGTGCAATATAAGAATGAATAGTCATCACTTAAGCTCTGGACATCCAGAATTCAGAGCCAAGTCATGTCTTGATGATTTAAGGATATTGTACTTTATTACGTAGCATTTTCCTTACCATTGCTGGAGGATATCCTGAGTTTTTATAATTTAATGGCTTATGAAGAATTCCTAAATAAGAGTTTCTCCCCCTTCCCATTTTGGAGTTGTGTTTCCTCTGAAGCATTATTAGGCTTGATTAGGATCTAGGAAATTTTTGAGTAATGAGTCAGAAAAAGAAACAAAATCTGAGCAAGCAAAAGGTGAGGAATGGAAAAGACATTGGGTTTAGATGACTTTAAATCCTTTCAGCTCTGAACTAGAGGTATGGTTTCCCTCTCCTGAATGCACACGTTTTCCTTCTTCTTCTTCCTCTTTCCTTGTCCCTTTCCTCCTCTTGCCCTTGCACCCTCAAAAAACCCCAGGCTGAACAGTTGTGTTATGCCTTCCTGAGACAACTGTATGGGTTATGGCAGATCTGTGGGATATATGTGCTCCTCTGGAAGGGCCTGAAGGGAAAGCTTTCCGCTGTAACAAATCTGTCAGCAGCAAGCAGTAAATATGCTTAGAGTTGTAAACACTAATGATTCCACAGCAGCCACTTATGTACTTCTAACTCAGAGAATGATCTGTGTTGTGACTCTGTGCTTTTCAGTTTGGGATTTCAGGTTTTCTGACATTGTAACTGAGCCATGATTAGAAGGTATGAAGAAATGGGCCATAAAATAGATGTTTAGTGAAAGATAAGTAAAAGCATTCTTAATAGGATTAGCGGAATATATTTGAGATGTGTTATGTTGCTGGCGTACCCATGACTACTTAACCACTGAAATAATCTGTTGCTATTTAATCCAAATCAATTCCATTTGCTAGGTCGTCTGGAAGTTACTGAATAAGTTACTTAGTTGCTTAGCCATGGCGGGGGGAAAAAAAAAAAAGTCAAACTACTGAAGAAATATGCCTTGACAGTAAAGAACATAATAAAATGCTAAAGATCTCAGTTCTGAAAGAAATAAGTGGTTGGCTGGAAATAATTGCGTGAATATTTTGAATTCATTACGGTGAATTTTGCCAGACGCTCCAGACGAATATTTATGTATGTTATTTGCTGTGGTGTTTCTTGTGCTTGCTGCAAGGCATGTGTACTTCTGGGTAATTTGATCCTGCTTGTTTATGGTCTAAATACTTCTTTTCCCCCCAGACAGCACTATTTGATTGTGTATTATTTCAGCTGCTTTTTGGAAAACGTGATACAAATATAAGTCCCAGTCAGTGTTTGTCTAAGGTAGAATCAAGTGTATTTCTTCTTAGCTGACAAACTTGGTGGAATCTTGACATATCTTGACAGCTTTCTGAAATTTGTGTTTCACTATATGCCTGGGAACGTTTTACCAGGTAAGATCTTTAAAGAGATGCTGCAGCTCAAATACATTTGTAGCACATCTGGAGAAAGCAACTTATTAACTCTCCTCTGAGCCTCTGACACCTTGGAAGGGTGAGGGGTGGGGAGAGTGTTTCCTGCTCACTCCTATCCTGTCAGTTATTGGAGTCTGCCCTGGCATGTGGATATTAGGAAAACTTGTAGGCATACATGGCAAAGTACTGGCTAGAGCAAGAGCTGAGATGTGAAAAATTGCATTGTGAGTGATTGCAATGATATGGTTATTAGTTCTGTTATGTATGGATGTAGGAATCCTGCTCATGGCTCTTTGATTCTTCAGGGTGTGCCTCGTTTAGATGCTCACCCTTTAGTTCTCAAAGTCATTTAGAGAGAAATGATGCCCCTGAAACTGTGGTTGGAGCTTTTCTCTATGTTGCCACCCTTTTCCTGCCTAGTGCACCTCTCTTTGCGTACTGGCACAGGTATTTTTGGTGTGGCATTGGGAACTGGGTCAAGCATGATCAAGAACTGGGAGGAATGAGTTCATTGATACGTGCTCGTGCTGACTGTGGAGCAGCAGAGCAGGATGCAATGCAGTTGCTTTTCCAAGGAGATGTAAAAGCCAGGCAGTGGTTTGTCATACACAGGTTCCTCAGTGCTTGCAGTGTAGCTCATGGCTGCCCTGCCCAGCACAGATTTATCCACATGGACACAGTCTCTATCTGGCCTTCACTGATAGACTTTTATGGCCTTCAAGGCATCCCACTTCAATAAGTGAGGATGAACAGTGCCGTAGTGCAGAGAACCAGAAAGCTTGTTGTTACTGTATCCAGTTTATTTAGCTTGGTCATGAATTCAGGCTCCTACGTGTGTGTATTAGGAAGGTTTGTTTTGTTTTCCTGCTGAGCTCTATCAGAAAAAACCCCAAACCAAACAAACAAAAAATGCAGAAAAGCTTTTTTTCTAGGTTCTCACCTCTGCTTAAAAGTGAGGAATGTATTGACTTCTGAATGCACCAGAGCTCAACTTATCTATTAATTGATAATAGAAAAGAATCAGAAGTTGCAGCAAACAATGTGGTGGCTCTGTCTTGTCCAGGGCCTGTTGTCTCCTGCTCACCCCCATTTCAAATATGCTCTTGCTAAAGGTAGAATTTTGCCTTTGAATCTCCACTTTTGTGAGGTTTATCATGGCGTGGAACAACATGCCAGAACTTAATTGCCTTTTGGCAGGTCTTTTTACAGTTAATGGTGCTGCTGGTCCTAGAAGAGAGAAGGATTCTGGTGCTCAAGGGACTGATCTTTAAAAAGAAGGCAGACCATTTAAACTGGTTTTTTTTTTTTCAAGCTAGTCTCTAGTGGAATTGGGCTGCAGCAGAATAGTTCCATTTTTCCTTTTCCCTCTCTCCCTGGCAATGATATGGGAAATTGTTGGAGTCCTCCAATAAAATTATGCATTTTACAAAATCTGATGAATTGTTAGAAAAGAGAGATTGACATCAGTGTCCCTGTAGGAGATGTGCGGCTGACTGGAGGATGATGTGGTTGAAACAGTGAATTCTTGGTCATCACCTAAATCTGCTGATTTTTAGTGACAGTTAACTCTAATAAAGCCTCTGTTGAAAAGATATTTTTTTCTTGGTCATAAAAATTTATCCATTAAGCCCTGTCATATGGGATGAAACCTTTCCAGGACTTTATTTTGGAGTGGCCTTACAGGTGCACAACATTGTGAATTTTAATGTGAATTCCTTATCATACTCATGCAATTCAGTCATCTCTATTATTTGTCTTCTATTTTTATCACAATTTATCACATTCTGTTTTCTTGAAACTTTTTTTTTAGCCCTCTTCAGTCTGCTTTTTCAGTAGACAGAGTCTTTTACTTAGCTGTGCTTCAGCAGCACTGGCTTGTCACATCCAATGTATGTACAGCATATATCAATTTTCTTGTTTTGCCTATGTCTCTTCAGTGTTCCAGATTTTTTGGGAGTGGGCTATCAATCAAATAGTTTACCTGTTTTTCTGTGGAATTCTCAGTTTGCTGTAGGTGGCCTCTATGCATTCTGTACGCTCCCAGGACCTGCAATCAATTTTTGTTCTTGCAAATATTCCTTCAGAAGTCTGGACAGCTTTAAAACTCTGTAGTTTGGTTGTGTTCAGATGTCATTTCAATATTCATGGTTCAGCAATGTTCTAAATGACCTCTTCCTCTATCTGCACAAGATTCAGACCTGCCAGGGTTTTTTGTATTTATTTTTGGGGGTTTTTATGTCTTGGCATGCTTTGGTGCTCTCAAACAAAACCAAAAATTGAAGGAGAAAATCTTGTGTGCTGCCTCTCTCTGTCTATTCTGCCCTTACAAGCAGCTGTGTGGTAATGTCCATCCAGAGGCTTTGAAGGTTGCTGCTATTGCATGAAAGAATTTTAGGATCTTGTTGTTCACTTGGTTGCTTCATCAGCTGTGCTTGTTTGATTGGTACCTTTTCTATACAGTAATTCTGTTGCTTTTTGTTTGATGCTTGTAAATTTGGTCTGTGCTTGGTGGGATTTTATTCATTCTTATGATTCATTTAAATTGGGTAAAATTTTAAAACATTACATTTTTGTTTTCATGTGGTTTGTTTTCAGTTACCTGTTTCAGCTGCTTGTTTTTTTCCTTTTTATATTCTCCATTATTCCCTTTATACCTCTGTTTCTTCACCACATTTTTTCACCTGGCAAATACAGGACTTGGTCACTGATTCTTACAATCTCATTTGCTGATTTCTACAGCTTAATGTCACTCTAGCACTTTCCTTCTTGTGTTGAAACTGAATGTGTGTGTCCATCTGCATCTCCCAGTGCATTCACAGAAGTTAGTGATAACTTAATTGATGAAAGCGAGAATTGGAAGTCTGAAGGAATATCTCCACATTTGTTCTTCGTGCCCAGTCTCCACCTGTGATTGCTCAGGAGAAAAGAAGGAATAGGTCTGACTGAAGCACTGAGGATGCAATTTCCATCTCTACTCTGTTTCATACTCTGACCACTTTGTGATTCTCCACATACTCAGGTTTTCATCTATGATATGATGCAGATGATAGGTGATAAAATGTACCAAAACCTCCCAGGTTTAAATGTGGTCTGCTGTTCTCCTCTGGATGAAAAGATGAGTCCTGTTCAAAATTGTTTTCCTTTCCTCCGCTGCATTGCAATGATGTCATGAACAGGACATTTTTAGCCTCTTGTGATTTTTTTGATGCTTGATATGTTTTAGAAAGGAAGCTTTTCCTATTATTGTTCTCTCCTATGATGAGAAATACGAATGTCCTGAAGAAAGCACTGTGTATAATTTTAGCTGAAATACACTGCTGATCTAAAGACAAGTAGGACTCTAAGATGTCAAGTGATGATATCTCAAGCTTCAGCAAGTCTTTTTGCAGATTTATGGTGACTATTAGGGCTAATATGCTTAAAGTGTGTTTCTCTCCATTTTTTAAGTTCAAGGAGGAAACATTCAACTAAAAAAAAAAATCTGTGGTGTCACTTCTGTCATAGCAGTAACCACAGTTGTGGAGGAGTTTTTTGGTTAGTTGGTTGGTTGGTGGTTTGGTTGGTTGGTTTGTTTTATAGGCAATATGAGTGAATGGAATATGTTAATCCTGATGTCCTGGACTTTGAAATAATAGTATCATCAGTGTCCTGCTTCTTTTCCAGTCCTTAAATGCATATTGAATGTGGTGATATCTGTGAGAGGAGAATATATGGGATGGTACAGAGCTCTGGACTGAAAACACAAAAATACAATAAAAGATTTCCTTTGGCAAAACAAAGATTTAAAGACAGTCCCTAGCTCAAACTGCACAAGTGAAGAAATTAGATGTTTTGATGATGGAAACTGGGACATTTGTGGCAGAGAAGTCAAGGTTTTTCCTTTAAGCTTTGTGCATCTACATCAGTTCATTGGTTACACTGTTGACACAGCTGGAATTTATATTTTTTGCTAGAAACCAGAATATATTCCTAAGCCTCTCTGCATATTTGTATCCTACATGAGCACACAGTTTAGTATTTGGGCTCTAGATAACTTTTATCAGTGTGCCTAGCTGAGTTGTGTATTACTGTCAAAATATTTATGTAAAATGTCTATTCTTACTTACATTTCAATGTTTCTACTCGATATTGTCTGAATACTTGATCACCTAGATCCTGGTTACTATAAAAAGTAATTTGTTAGTTATAATAAGCAGTCTGTTTTACTTGTCATATTTGTAAGCTTCAGTAAAAAGCATTCAGTTCCCAGAAAGAAGACTTGGTTTTTATAAATCCAGAATTTGCAGTCCTATTCTATATAATCCAGGTGTAACAGAAGTATTTTTCCATGCTCCCTAGCAAGTATATCACCGTGTTCAGTCACAATAATAGACTAATACTTCTTGAGGTGATTATGATTCATTTAAGGAGCTGTATTTGTTAAGATAAATCTGAATAGTTGGTAGTTTTGTAAATGTGGATGGCCGTGCATGGGGTGTGTCTAATGAAGATTTTGATTTGTGAACTAGCAAAGCCAATGTAATTGTGTTTTTTTATTATTGTTTCTTGAATTGGTTGTTGGAGAATATCTAGTTACACTATACAAAAGTCTTTTGCTGAAATTAGTATCCGTAAGTCACTGCAAGATTTTTCAATAGAGCATGTGGTGCTTTTTTTTATGTGCTTGTGTTTAGTTGTGTTTGTTGAACCCTGATGCAGCAGTATCACAGGGATACCAATGGCTTAACAGGAGTAAAGAAGTGGGGAAAAATAAAAATGCATATAATGACAACTTTTGTGAATCCAGGAAGTCTTCTAAATGTAGAAAAAACCTCCAGTCCCATGCTTGAGGTTATGAACTTGCACACCAGAGTACAGACAGCACTGAACACATCAGTGGTTTAACAAAGCAGGAACAGCTCCATGCCATGTGTTCACCTCCAGAGTGGTGCTAGCATGCTTCAGTGCACTCCTAAGGCAGCTCAGGAGTGTGAGCATGTTTGAGACATAAACAGGGTGAAGTTTCAGGTGGGTTTCATGGCATCAGTCCTGAACGGGGTTGAAGGCAACCCATGAAAATATCCCATTTCCATGCTGGGACCATATATTGCTGCCTCTCTGCTTATTCCATTTACATTTCTGTATTTCTTGGTGCAATGTCTGGCTGTCACTACATCAGTTGTTAGTACATCAGCGTGGTCAGAATCTTTTTGTAGCGTCTTGGCTGTTATTACTGCTAGAGTTTTATTAGATTTTCTAGCACTTGTGTCATAAGATATTTGATGTGCTGCAAGATATCTGGAGCAACTTAGTCATGTGTTATTTGGAGAAGCATGGGAAGAGAGGCCTTTAGGTTAATTTTCATATCAGCTAGGTTGTAATTTTAAAGAGGAAAAAGGGTTACACCTGGATGCTAGGCTGAGGAAGGCTGTGGCTTGATGTGAATCTTCTTCTGCATTGCCTGGTTTGCTTTGGGCTGTCACTGCGTGAGGAGCAGCCTAAAGATTTGGTGTGGCTTCTGTGTGGGGTGACATTTCTTCTCAAGGTCTGTGCACATGTGTAAGAGAGTGTGCTCCCACACACAAACACAAAGGGCTGATCTTGCATATGACAGGAACACAGAACTTCATCCTTGAAAACTTGTTGCCCTCTCCAGACCCTGAAATGGAACTTAACCAGTCAAAAATCATTCTGGGGAATGTGATTCTCACCCCCACCCTGTTTTTCCTGTTTGGTAGTGGCTAAGGTGCTGCAGGAAGCTTTTTGCTGATGTCAGGAATACCTGCCTCCAGCTCTTGGCTGTGATTTGACAAAGTGCTGACTCTCATACCTGAAATCAAGGGCAGCCTGCTTTGATCATAAAACGCTCCACATTTTATAGCTCTTTAGGAAATAACACCTGAGGGCTTGCACATGTTTCCTTGGCAGGTTGTTTCTGTAGTTTCTGCCAGGTTTTACTGCACCTGCAGCAGATCAGTTTGAGTGTAGCTGAGTTGAAGCCACTCATTAGAGGAGACAGCAAAATGCTTGATGATCATTTCAGATTGGGACCCCCAGCTCTGTTATGCTGAGTAGCCACACTGACTAAATATAAAATGAGCACAACAGTATTTTTGAAATACATTTAAGCTTGTGGGCCATGGAGTGCTCTGGTAAGAGCTGCTGAGAGCTTTCTCTTGTGAGTGTCCTCTGACTTCAGGCCGCACTTTGAGGAGTTCGTGGTAAATAATGCACCAGGCTTTGCAGAGGACCATCAGACAAGATGTTCGTGTGGTGAACTGCATCTGTTTTGTGTACTGAACAAGGCAATAGCCTGCAGAAAAAGTGTCATTGCGCAATCACACACTGTCATTATTGCTACACATAAAGGAATCCCAATTATGATCATACAGACAACATTTTGTCATTTTACAACAGAGGACTTCAGAGTTTTCAGAATCTCAAAGTCCTTTTCTCCTGGATTGTGCTGGTGGCCAGGCTTGCCATTTTGTGACAGGAATTTTCAGCTGAAGCACCCACTTTCTGCTATGTCCTCTGCTCCTTTAGAAAGAGGCAAGTTCACTACGTTATGGGGGAATTCCTTCTGTCTTCCTCTTGTGCAATCCCTGCAGATTTATTTTATATTTGATTAACAGCATAGCTTCTGCCAAAGGGAATATTGGTAAATACAGGATGTGTAAGAACTTTGCAGAAGCTGATCATGCTTGGAATACATCATATGTTCTTGATCATAGTTTAGGTTGTTATTGTTAATATAGTTGAAGAGGTTGATAGTCACAGATATAACTCCTATTGGAAAGCGCGGGCTATTGCCCTTATGGGGTTTGACAACACACAGTTCTGCAAAATCATTGTTTTTCGATCATCTGTTTCTTGTTCACTGTCCATGACTAATTAGCTGATAAAAAAGTCATTGAGTTAATATCTTAGAGATAAATCTGTGACGTCAGACTTGATCCCCTAATTGCTCTTATAATTGGCATTTATTGGAGCTCTTTCACAAGTCAGGGCAACAGACCTCATTTGTTTTATACAGAATGTTGTAAAAACAATTGAGCTGGTAGCTGATTACAGTTTTCTATTCAGTAAGCAATTTTGGAAGACTGTGGGATAGACAGTTGTCTGATTGGCCTAGGTTGTAAAAGTTAAATATAAAGAGAGATGAATTTCCAGCATATGGCTCTGTGTTAGCAATTACATGCATTGGTGGTTTGGCTGGTGTATTGTGTCTGCTTTATAAATGTTTATATTGCAGCTTTCTGCTAATAGATATTGATGGCAGGCAGTGTTGTGGAGGCCCAGTGCATGGCAGTGATCATTAGTTATGGCCCAGTAATAATCCATCCGCATGTGTTTGGTGGCATAGCCACTTCCAACCCGTGCTCATGGAAACATCAGCTACTCTGTTGGTCCTTAATAATTTAACACAAGGTCATTGTCAACGGGGATATAAATGTTTAACTTTTCATATTGAGCATACTCAAGTTTTAGAACTCTTTAAGCATAAGTGAGCCTGGAAATAAAATGATGCTGATGTTTACGTGAAACTTGTCTTATTAATTCTGAAATAGTCTGGAATGTTTTCTGACTGCCGAAGTGCACATATAAAGGAAATATGCAGTCTCTGTTCTGAAACTACAGAGAGCTCTGAGGTGAAAGACAACTTTGAAATGTCACACTCTTGTCAAGGAAAAATAATTCACTGACCCTTGTCCATAAAAATTGGTGGAAAAGTTGTACAGTTATGACCAGTCTCTGGATCTAATGTCTCACAAGTGTGAAGAACATGATAAGCTTGAATTAAGCTATGATGGGTATTTTGACACCAAAATATTTAACTTTTGCCATATGGCTTCTCTCAAATTCTGTACTTCTTTCTCAGTTGCACATCAGCTCTGAACAGCATGGGGTTTGCGGAATGATCTCTTCAAGCTGCAGATACAAAATTGAGCTTTTCTTCAAGTATTTGTCAGTTAGAGACAGTCTTCTGGAATTGTTTGCATTACATTTCTGCAATTTTAACAATGAATGTCTAATAACAACTAAAAGAATAAATGATTTCTGTTGGCATTCATCCTGAAACCAAAGCATGATTAGCAAGTAATTAACTGTCACTATTATGTGCATGACTTCACTGACTGGATCCCGGAAATACTGATTTTTCCTAGCGGTGAAAAGATCAAGGGCTTCTCTTGGATGTTGAGTTCAGGTGGCAGAGCATAAATTCCTGTGACAAGTGTGAAAAATGACCTGAGGACCTTATCCCAGGTGCATAAGGCTGTAGGGCAAGGACTGCTGAGCTTTTCTGTGCCCACAGTGCTGTGATGAACACTCTCTTTTTGCATTGGAAAGCGGTTAGTTTCTCTGGGGATGTTGAAACATTTTTTTTAACATGGACCTCTGCAGGCTACTGAAAATTGTCTTTTCTGTTTTATTTCTCCACATTTGATAATTTCAGAGGAAATGCCTCTGCTTATGAAAACTTATATTTTAATCTGTAATATTTGGGAAAAATTATTTCATGCATTTGATGAGATTATTCAACACTTTGTGCAGACAGTAAACATACACAAAGCCTCTATACTAGACACGGTAAAATTGCCCAAAGAAGGCACTTAAGTGATTTGTCATAAGATCTCATAGGAGCCTTGGAAGTTCTTGGGGCAGTTGTTGTGGATTTGTGTCCCAGAGAACACATCTCCCTAAAATTCTTACATGCGTTCAGCCCTTGGGAGTGAATTAGTCCTTGGCACTGGCAAATTTATCCTCTGGGGGTTTAAATGCAAGGGTTCAACTGTGCGTCAAATCATCTCTTGGTTCATGTCTGACCAGTACTAGGCCAGATAAATCTGATGTCCAAAGTACTGGCAATATATGCAAATATGGATTGAAGATTTAAAAGTCATTTTATGAGTTGCAAAGAGTTTGACCTAATAATTGTGGTTTCTGAATTTTTTGACAGGTACCTTCAAGGTGAGATGCAAGACACGTGGAGAGGAGGGGACCACTAGATCAGGTTCAGTAATAACATTTTTTGGTTTACTGTATATCTACATTTGATCATATAACTGTGCTTACTAACATGAACAGCTAATCCCTTGTATTGGTGATCTGATGTAAATAGAGTTAATTTGTATTTGTTGTTGGATCAGAAATATTACCGGAGGTTTTAGCATGCTGTTTACACGGGAAAATCTGCAAACACCTGTAGTCCCTTTGCCGACCGAATGCTTCTGTTGTCACTTCAGGGTTCATGAAATCATAATAGTTATGGAGTAGTGAAAGCAAATCCTTATCCTAGACCAGTGTGGTTAAGATCTTTCTACCCAGCATATATCTTCAGACCTGTGTCAACTTTTATTACTAATTCCCAATTCCTCAGTGTGCCTTTACTTGACCATTATTTATCTCGTTTTCACAGGCTGATTATTTTATCTGTTGCTTTATTTTTATTCCAGTGCTCGACTGGATTAGATCACAGAATGTGCAGATGTAGTCAGTTCTCTAGATGATGCATCTGTGCAGAGTGAGGTTGTCATCTCTGCTTTGAGAGAGAACAGAAATCTGCTTTTTTTACTGGATCACTTTCTTAGGGAAGTGTAGTGCTTAAAGAGTTACACTTGTGACCTTCTGTTGAATTTGTTCCGTTGGTTCCATTTCAATTCAAGTCGTTGCATTCTGGTGTAAGGAGCCACTATCACTGGCCTGGCCAGATGAATTTTGAAATTAGTAGGACTCTGTGGTTAAGATTTGCTGTCGGATTTGGGTTACTGGTTTAAATTACATGCTATGTTCTGGGGAGTTGGCAGGGGGAAATCTCTCCTAGAACTTGACAAGCAGGTTCCTGTGCTGAAGATACATAAGTGGCTAGGTAGGGATTTGTTCCTGATTAAGTCATAGCAAGACTTACCATAAAACTGTGATATTTTTACTACCTGACTTCCCTTCAAACCTTTTAAATTATTTTCTCTCAGGAGGAAGCAGATTTTTAATCTGTTTGGTTTATGTTAGAAGAATATAAGTGCATTTTTGATCCAAGGCATGTGATTAAATAAGGAAGTGTGGAGTGAGAGGACGATTTACTCACATCCTCTGTCATGAGCAGTATTAAACAGCGTAGGTTGTACTCTCAGAGTCCGAGCAGGGAGTTACACTGTCTGACAAGTGATGATGTTCTGGCATGTGTGAAGCATCATAGCTGATGCTGAACTTCCTTGATTAAAATACTTCTGAGAAATAAATCAGAAATAGCTAGATGGTCTGATATTATGCCACAAACTGCGAGCTTTGGCCTCTTAGTTTAATGCAAGTCTTATGGAAACAAGTTGCTGGGATTTTGCACGTTGGTTTGGATTTATTTGGGATTTTAGTGGTTTGGGGTTTTATTTCCTTTTTTTGGGGGGGGTTTGTTTTTAACACAGATAAAACTTGTCTATAAAAAGATGGTGTCTCAAGGCAGCATTTGGTGTGTCTTCAGCCCTCGCCCTGGCATGTCCATGTGTCAGATTAAGTTGCTCTGTGGCACAAATGGGGACACATGAGAAAGAACTCAGAGGTATGAGTTCTGCAGCATCAGTAGTGTACTGAAAGTCTTCTAAACTTCACATCAGGCTCCTAAAGATCCATTTCAGCTGGGATTGTTGGAGATAGAGAAATATAAATGGGCCCTTTCTGCTGGTGCTTGTCACATGGGACAGTCACTCTTTGTGTCAGTATGTATGAGCTTTACTTACTTGTGTTTTTTTCTGGCTTTTGCCTTTCTGCCTAAGAATAAAGTCTCAGATTTTACTTGCATTGTGAAAATTGTTAGATACATTTAGTTACAGTGAGCACTTTTCCAGTGTCTTGTTTATTGGGAAAGAAGGGAGGGAATGAATAGAAAGCTGTTGTTTATATCCATATTCCCTGATTACTCTTACTAGCGTGCCAAATATCTAATGAAAAACTGCCTTGTGAATTGTTGGTTTATTTATTTATTTCTTGGACAAAGCCTGGTGTGCTGATGTGATCTTATGGTTCCATAGGGGTGGGCTAATGTCCTATAAGTGGCATTAATCTGGAGCGCTGTCATGGTATCTTTAACCCCTCCTGTGGGATTAATGCAAGACTTTGTTGCCTTCCCCACTTCCCTTCTGTCTTTACTATTAATTCACACAGTAATACTGGATGCTTATTACGATGAAATTGGAAAGGAAAAAATCTTTTTCTTAAGCTTACAAAAAGGCAAGCTTTGTGATTTTTCTTTTTTCCTTTGACAAAGTGCTGCTTGCATTTATCTAAGGTGAGAGAAAAAAACAGGGGAGCCTGCATGGAATGAAAAAAGAAGTTTCCAATCCCTTCTACAGGTCCAGATGTTCTTACCATAACAGAAGCCTTCACTGTAACAGATGTAGTTTTGCAGGAGTTCAGTTCATCCTTTGGGATGTCTAGGTGTACTAAAGCATCCTTAAGGACGAGCTGGTAATCCTAACTAGCTTAAGGAATGCAGTTCCTGATGATTTTTTGATTGTACTAAATTCTGAAGTAGGCAGTATTCCTTGGCACAGGGAGGATGAGCATTGATAGACCTGTGTTTAGAACCTAAATGGCCCTTTCCATGTCACTGTATATCCTTCCTTTCAATTTGGAGGTGATTAAGTTTTGTTTTCACAAAGGAAAACCACAAATTACGAACAGTGTACTGAAGTCACTAGCTAACAGCCTCAATAAGCATAACACACAAAATGCAGAATAAACGCAGGAAGAGCAAGACTGACTTAGCCTTGAATTTTCTGCTGTGTCCATATTACACATGTGAATATTCTGCTGTGTCACAAGGGTTCATTCAGTAGACCTCACAGACAACTGGAGACTCAAAATGTTAAAAAATAAGTTCTATTTTAGTCTCTTTTGGGGAAAAAAAGCCACCAGCTTTTGGAACCAACATAGTAATTAGGCTGAAACTAGCTCCACTTAAAGTGGAATTTAATTATTTGGAAGCAATTAAATTAACATAGAGTCTTCTCAGCTTGGGGAAGGGTTTGAGTATAGGGGGTTTTGTCAAAAATATTCATGCAGTCTGTGCTACAACTTGTTAATTTAACATAAATTTCTTCCTGCAATTTGTCATCAGTTCAAAGACAACTAGTTTTCTGTAAATGAAATAGCTCTTCTTGCTGGAAAGAAAATGTCAAGACTGGCTGGATTGAACTTTGGTTCCTAGTTAGCCACAACCAGGCAGATAAGACAACAACTCCTTTATTACATTTGAGATTTCCAGCCCGTTGCTTCCCCCCTTGTTTGCTTCCTCTTTATTACCCAGGAATTGTCAATAACTGCAGCACAGCTACCAGGGAAGCAGTTTGTCTGGGATTAAGGAAGAGATTGAGTCATTTTCCCCACTCTGATGTGAGCCAGGGTTCACAAGATGCACAGGACCTTCACCTGTCGTGAGTAGATGAGGGCACTTTGTGCTGTTCTGATCAATCTTTCACCATGCTCAGAGGAGGCAAGGCTCAAGACCACTGCTGGTGGAGCCAGGCAGGTGTCAGGAAGGCCCTGGGCAAGGAAAGGCCTCCTTGCTGGGGGAGCTGATGGACTTTTCATTTTAAGAAAGGATGGGAATGAAGGAATCCAGGGCATAGTGGTCTGGTGCTACCATCCTTTGTGCAGTGGAAAAGCGGACAGTATTGGTCACAAAGTGGCCCTAGTTGCAGACTGGATGAAGGTTTGGGGTCAAATCTGGGGACTCTTGTGAGAAAGGCAGCTTTGGTCTGGCCCTGTTTGCCCTGGCTGCAGTTTTTGGTGCTGTTTGCACCTGCTCCTGGGGAAAGGTTCTCACAGAGCAGCTGCACAGGAGTCCTTCAGTGCCTTGAGCTTCTCCTGCATGTGCAAGCCCAGCCTTGGCAGGGGTTGCTGCTGCAGGTGGGGCAGGGCTGCAGAGCCTGGGGTGCTCCCTCTCACTTTCAGTGAGCAGGTGAGGCTGCTGGGCAGTGCTGGGAGGTACAGCAGCTGATTTCTTGTCCACTGCCTGACTTCAGGTGAGAAATTGGGTGCTGGAAACACCTTGCTGTGGGTATTAGGGTTTCTGCTAATACCCACAGCTTTTGTGGGTATGGGTATTCTGCTAATACCCATACCCTTCCTCCCTCAAGAAACCCAAACCCACAGTCCTGCTTTAGTTGCCTTTTGCTATTTGACTGTAAAGTACAGGACACCATATTTTTAGTGGTAGCTTTAGATTTCGAAGCATATTGTGTCAAGGTCTCAAGAATCCTTGGAACATGTGATTTCTGTTTTCTGCCGGCACCGTAGGTTTAAATGTGGCAGTAAAGAGTAATAACATTTTAAGTTGGATATGTCTGTGGAATGTAGTTTCGGCATATATTTTTAAAAGGAGGAACACAAGTTCAGGTTTGTGTTTCCGGTGATAGACCATTTTGAAAAATTGTTCAGTTTATGGATAGCATTTTCCCATTTCTCTTGCTGGGTTTTCACTACGCAGGTTAGTGGTGTGTGTTACTCAGACAGATTGCAGTGAAACTGCAAAGGGACTCAAAGAGATCTAGTCATCCTTAACTTACTGAGAAACCCTTTGCATGCTGGTGGCTACAAGAATTAATTTGGAATTTGAAGGGAAGGAGAGGGGAACTGAGCCCAGCTGGCTGTGCCTTTCCTCGGGGGGTGACTGCACTGTTTTGTGCACAGACCATGGACAGAGAAGAGGTGACTGTAATCCTCTTTACCTCTTACACGTCCTGTTAGGAAAGGAAGTGTCTATTCCGAAAGTCTAATTTTCTGGGCTGGATTTGAACAATGGGCCAATAATCCTGACCTCTTTCTTGTTTTCCTTTTTTCTTGGAGGGGAAGGAACTATCACCCTTGGGATGCATCTGTGTTTTAATGCCTGTTGACTGTGGTGCAAAATCCCATTCTGTTGGTGGTTTTGTAGCTCTGTAGAGGAGTGAACTGTGCTCACAGGACCCCGTGGTTGAATGCTTACCCTGACACACCCTTTGGCAGAGTCTTTAGGGCAAAATAGGCAGGCAAAGGCCACCTTTGGAGGCATCTGGGGTTTGTTTTACCGTTGCAGAAAAGTCTGTTCCGCGATGCATTCATTGTCCTGTGAATGAAAGAGCGGATGTTTGGATTTGAAAGGGAATCTGGTTTATAATTCTTGAGTATAAACAAACTGTGGGAAGGAAGCGTTACTGGAAAGCAAAAGAGCCTCCTGGACCATCTTGTGGTTCAGCAAGGAATAACCCTCATGGTGTTTTGCGTCAGTGACAATGTGTGTGTACATGTATTTTCAGAAGGGCTCCAAAGAGCCCCTGCTGCGTGTGGGTTTGTTTAGGTTCTGCTTTGCAAACCATGGGACATTCCCAGCTCTGCTCCCCTCCCGGTTTGAGTTCCCAGCCTGCCTCTGTGTGCCCCCTGTGAGCTGGTGGGGGGGGGCGGTGAAAGATAGAGCTGTCGTTCCACTTCACCTTCCTCAGAAATGGCATCCAATGCTAAGTGCTTTTCATTCAGCACTTCAGCAAGAGCGCAGTGATACAGAGCTAGGGTTTGCTCTTCCCCAGGGTGCCATGGGTGTGACTGGTGGAACAGAGTCTGAAGAATTTGGCAAAGTAGCCAACTGTAAAGGGAATAATCTCTTTTTCCTGATAATGGATGGCACTTAGAAGGCAGCTGAGCCTGAAAGCCATTTCTCATGCTAAGGCTCCGCAATGTGCAGGTCAGCCATTGAGCAAATGCAAGCCTTCAAAATGAGAGCTAATAGCTTGGCAGGTTATGCCTGACAAGCAGCAAGTGGTTTGATTTTAGTTCTTGAGTGTGTGGGGTTTGGTAGCTTTTGTGTGGATTGTAACATCTAGTAATTCTAATATTTTTTCTAATATTACATGATCATCTGTTTCTAAGTTCAGAAATGTCTTAAAGAAAACACCGTTACTAACAAAATATATTTTCATCCTCAAATGTAGTACATTTCTCTAATATCTAAAAAGTGATTTAACTGCTGCATGTGCTGTTAAGAATATAGGATTAAAAAATACGTTTCAGCTGAGAAGTTGTTAAAATATAGGTCCCTCATTTTTCTGTGGAGCAAATTGACCACTACCTGGCACAGAGAATAATGTGTTGCTCCCACAGAAATGGTCATGGAGTTGTGGAGGTGAGATTTGACAAGAAAATCCATAGTGGAGTGAAGGTAGATTCATATAGGATAACAGTTGGAAAAGACACTTGTCTAATTTGACATGCAACACTCGTAGCTCTTGGAAAGCTTGTTTGTCATATTTACTTCTGATTTGGTAAAAGAAGAATGCTGTCTGGAGCACTGCTGGAGGAAAGACTTCCTGGGAAACATCCAAATCTGAGTTTACCCCAGCAAGTTTCAGAGCTCTTTCATAAAGGGATCTGAACTTTGAACAGCTGCTTTTGTTTGATGCTGGAGTTTGAGGAGATGAATGACAGAATTTTTATATGGAAAGTCCGATGATAATAATAAAGTATCTACATAAGCAAGAAAGTCCTAAACCATTGTAAAATTTGGATTTTTCTCCTAGGAGGTAGGCCTGTGAGACTCAGTCACTAGCACGCGTTACCTGTTGCTCAGTGAATACAGGCAGTTCCAGTCTTTGAACTGCTTGTTAAGCGCTGTACTTGCTTCTGTTTAAAGGGTTAGGTTTTGAGAACTGTTCTCTCTACAACTAAATAATGTATTATTCAAAACATAGCCTTCCCAAATAGGCTTTGTGAGCTTGTATTTTCAAAGCAGCAGCATCTTGACAATAAGTACTTTTAGTGTGTCTGAAACTCACTGTGTTTACCAATTATTATCTGGGATGCTTGAATTGATTTGTTAATCACAAAGCTGGAGATCTGTTTTACACAAATGTGTAGACACAGTCTTTAAAAATGCAAAGTTTTTCTCTTTGTTGTAATAAAAGTTTTATTATCCAACATTTAAAAAAATATTTTTCATGACAGACATATTCATCTCTTGATACATATGTACACTCTATGCAGTTTTCCTAGGAATGTTTCAGTTTAACAGTGACTCAATAAAGTATTCAGGTGAAGTAGGAACCTCACTTAGACTTCCAGACCAGCCAGGAGATGTCTTGTATTCTTGTAGAATGAACTCTCCTTACAGTTTTAATTCAATGAAACTGAGTATGGTTCTTAACTTGTTGTACCTTAATTCAGTACAGGGTGGGATCTGCTTCAAATTCCTTGTTCTACTTTATAGAGTTAAGTATAGAGTTTAGGAGTTGAATACTTCCATGGTCCTAGGAAAAGTAAGGTTTTTTTAGATCTTCTTCTGAATTTGCAAATGCATTCCTGTTTCTTTTCTTGCTCTGTATTCTGGTGTTATGAGAACAGCCAAAATGCTGTTGCAAAGTATTCGTATGCTGTTGTAATTGTGGTCTTATAAAATCCTTTGGTGTCTTTGCATACAGGAGGGATTTTTCCCTTCTCAAACAGTTATGATCAGCAGACTGGAGAGCAGAGGTTTATATCACTTGGCCTCACAGGGCCGCTTTATCACAGTGCCAGATACAGTGTAAGGTGTTGCCTGTACAGATGTCAGAACATCCAGTTAGTGATTGAAGATGCTGGTATGATTTAATTGAAATAATGCGGAAACTGTGTCCCCCGAATCAGGAACTGACAACTTTATTTACTGGGGCCTTGGTTCTTGTTAACATTAGAAATATGTTGAATATAGGGACACATTAGAAATTTTAAAGTACCTAAATAAGCAATCTTTTGGGGAGGATCAAAAAGAAAATGGGAGTATGTGGTACTACATTTTGTGGTAGATGTGGTGTGCCTGTGGCAGGAGGTTATCAACTCTATAAATTTCAGATTGATTTATGGGAAATAAATTGTGGAACAAACAGCAGATTGCTTGCAACATGGATGTCAGTTCCCTCAGACTGTAGAAATAATGAATATATTAGTGTTTTATATGCAAAATATTGTTTTCTCTCTTAAAATTTAAAAAGTAGTAATCTAAAATGTTCAGGGTGATGCTTTAGGTAAAATTTATCCATCCAGTTTAGGGTGACCCTTGGCAAAACCTTTCTTCTTTCTTTCTGTATGTGAAAGAAGGACATAGTCATTTCATGCAAGAGCTGGAGCAACAGATGGATGATGGTATATGTAATTTCTGCTTGATTTGAGTTTAGAAGACTCTTTAGAATTTCTCTCTGATTTTTGAAGAGGTAACAAACCCAAAGCATGAAGAGAGGAATATGGAATGTTCCAACATCATTTTCATAATTATACCTTTTGGTAGATTGATACTCCAGACTTTGACTTTGTGCTGATACTGTGATACATTTTTTAATCGAGCAGTTAACACGATATTTTATTACCTGATGAAACAATAGAATGGCATAAGGTATGCAGTTTGCTAGTGCATATGGCATTGCTATACCATTGTTTAGTGTGCTTTGGTTTACCAACACTTCCTCGTTTTTATAAATTCAGGGAATGCTGGCTACTAACATCTGCCAAGTAGTGACTTAGCCAAAAATTAGCTAAGGATTATGAAAATAACTGTTTCATTTTGCTTTTGTTTGTACCTGATGCTTTCTGCAGATGTTTCTGTTGTTTCAGATATTAGCTCTGACTCAAGTGAGAAGCATGAATATTGTTTGGAAATACTCCCTAGTTTTCTTCTGTGGTGTCTCGGTATGGCTGGCATTTTTCCTGGATGTGACTGTGTGTCTGCATTCTGAATGTGACAGCCCCAAGCTGCTTTTCCTGCAAGTTCTCTGGGGTTTTTTTCATTTTTTTAACCGGTCTTCATTGTGAATCTTCCTGGCAGGTTATGAGGAAGGAATAGGATGGCTTTTAACAAATTTCTTTTCTGAGACTTTAAAAAGCTGCCTTGCTTACAAAGAGTGGGTGATTGGTCATCCCTTGGTCAACATTTGTCCTGCTATGCAATAAGACGTGTGGCAAAAACTTAGTGACATGTAGCAGAAAACGGCAATAGTGCTTTATCCAGGCTTTTTCTTAACAGCAATGCCCCTTTATATCTACTTCTATGGAAAAAAAATGTTAACTTCTGCCAGGGTTCAAATGTATCCCGGGTAGCAAAGGTGTAGACTTTTGCAAGACAAAGTAACACGAGGCTGCCAATGCACAACATGGACCCTGATCACCCTTCCACAGTGACGCCTGAAACCTTTTTGGCAGGGACAGTGTTAAAACAAGGTAGCTCATTTTCTTTTCCTTCCAACTGTATAAAGAAGACTCAGGAGAAGCTGAATATATATATATCTTCCAAATAATCATGCCAACTTGGTATCTGTAGTGTATTGCTGATGTATTTTTTGGGGTTTGGCCACACCTAGAGGAGACACCACTCAGTGCTTTATTTCTGCTCCTTATCATAGATCTCTCCTCATGTAGTAGTAGGAATGAGAGCAGGAACATGAACAAATCTGTTTATTTTACTGATCTTCTCTTATCAGAGTAATTGCTAAATAAGTGTTGCTGTGACTGCAGTAGTTAAGGTCACTTAAATTTGACACCCGAGTCTCCCAAACTTCTTGTCTTCCCTTTCACAATTAAAATTTTGTTTCGCTGCTGGAGATAATCAAACTTTTGGAAATAAAGGATGAGCTTTTTCTTTTTACTGTAGTAAAGAGAAGGCAGAATTATAATTTCAAGAGTTCCTTATTATAAACATTTTGTAGACATGGATTGTCAGGACCTTAAGTGTACAAAAAGGGTTTGCCCAACATGCACTTAGAAGCCCCTGCTGCTGTAGTGGGAAATACTCCTACTAGAGGCAATTAAAAGGACACATGTAAAACACTTCCTTTCTTTCTCAAGGCTGTATCCTCAGCATCATAAGAACCCCATGCATTATGAAACATGAAATTCCTGAGGTTGTGGCAAAAAAAAAATGCTGCTTATCCAACTTGTCTCTTCTTGAATTTCTTTACAGGTTAAAGGTTTAGTCAAAAGGTCGTCTTGTGTGGTTAGAGTTGCTAGGGGACAAGTTGGAGCTGAAAATCTACAGGGTGTCCATACGAAGTGGAAGAGCTCTAGCAAAGTTTATTTTAAGAACCCTATATCACAATTCTTTAGGCCCATCAATTGTTCTTCCACTTGATGTGCACTAAGACTTTAATAACAACCATGGAAATACTCTTCTGAGACTTTTGCGGTCTGAGAAATGTTGTGCTTCCAAACATGGTAGCTTTTACCTCTTTCAAGATATTCTGGGAAAGAATTGGGAATAGCGGAAGGAGAGGTGAAGTGAAGGAGTGCTGCTACAGGCTTAATGCACTTCTCTGGCTCACTAGGATGAGCACTATCTCTGCTGTTCAAAGGAAGTGGCAGCCTGAAGGTTGCAGTCACAGTATGTGCAGTTTTGTTTTGGTAAAAGATACATGATCATCTGTGATTTGCTTGAATGAAGTTTAATTGGGTCCGGCGTCACCCAGGTGAATGGATTCTGGCAGCTGCTTCCTTTAAGGAAATTTTTATTTGAAGCCTTCTAGGTGGTGTGTTTCATGCTGTTTAGTTGCAAGATCTTTGTGTTCTGCCAAAAAAAAAAAAAAA
>VYZT01027989.1:0-13992 GCA_013400735.1 Pomatostomus ruficeps | reverse complement strand
CCTCTCCCGCTCCATCCTTCAGCTCAGCCCGCACTGCAGCCCCGCTTCCTGCGCACCAATGCCTCGGACACCCCTAGCTCCCGCCTGCCAAAAATTCAGGGCTTTTTGGGGGGAAAACGTGCCCTCCGGATGGGTTTTCTCTCTGTGCTGCGGCTTCTGGGCTCGCGTTTCCTCTGGCGCCGCGGGCTGACTTGACTGAAGGACTTCAAGGAAAGTTTCACCTAAGCCATGTGACACTGAAAAATAGCTCTTTTGGGGAAAAAAATAAAAGGGCTTGGGTGAGGGGAAGGGTGACGGTGATGTCTTCGCCTGCTCCTCCTTTCCCAGCCCACCTGCCAGCCTGCCCAGCACCCTGCCAGGCTCCTCTGGCCTTCACCCTACAAAACAGGGCTCTCCGCTGCCTCCCTCTTTGGCCCTCAGCTCCAGTCTTCCCCCGGCTCCTTGCGAGCAGGTTTCCCACAGCAGTGCACGCTGCGGTTCACAAGTAGCAGGAACTAGGATGCCATTTGTTCCAATATCTCCATCCTTCGGGAAATGATACGTCCTGACAAGACACCTTGCCTTTTTCTAGTTCTGTAGATCGCCCCCCTGATGTTAAAAAAGTCTGAGAAACCGTAAATTAACATTGCCACAACCATTTTCCGTCAAGTCACAAGGTGGGACTGGCTCTCAGGAAAAGTATATATATGTATTTAAGTTGTTGCCATCCCAAGGTCAAATACTTCATATGCACCTTTGTTGATAACCTGGCTCACAACACAGCCAAGTAACGATTTATTACTGATATATACAATTTAACAAGGTACCCAAGCTCAGGCTGCCCTAAGCATTTGGGAAGTCCCCAAAAAATTAGTGGTTCTTGGGGAAAAAAAGTATGTTTGCTGATGGAAATGCAAGACTGGCTTTTGATGCTATGCAATTCATAAAGCTTCCCTTAGCCTCACCATCGAAAATGTTAATTTTATTAAAAAACAAAGCTGCAGGTGTTTCTGGTTTGAGGTGACTTGGTCCATGAGTTTTTTTAGAAACAAAGAGAAGGCAATCTTATCAGACTCAAAGGGCCACTTCAACCCTGGTTTCCTCAAGCTAACTGGTTTGGAGTTGTTTTTCACCCAGAAATCTTTTCTGGGCGCAAAGAAGTAGCTGTGGAGAGATGCGTATAACACATGGGTGTCCCTGGCAGGGTCGGACACATTGCCCTGGGGGTCGCAGGAATGGGTGTTTGTGTGCAGATTTCACAGCCCCGGGTCAGCACCCCCTGACTTTCGGCACAGTCACGGTGGTCGGATGCTGTCACACCGAGTGAGAGGTGCCCATCACCCGAGCAGCCACGCACGCCCGAGCGCTGTTCGAGGTGGGCACCGGGACACGGGATGAGAGCCTGGTGCCATGACTCCGTAGCCAGCGGGTTCATGGTGCACCGGGAGACAGATCTGCCCCCGCTCAGAAGGAGCAGCAACACCAGGATCTGAATACCAACATGAAGAGCTGATATTCTTCCAACTTTTTTATCTTATATGACTTCCTTTCCCAGTCTCGTGTTCCCAGGAAAATGTTAGCTGTTCCATGATATATGATAATAGTCATATAGCACTGCAGATGTTTCATTTTAGGTATGTGTACTATATATACCACCAGATGTATGTACCTTATGTAACATGTATACCAGCCCCTGACACACATATATATATAAATATATATACATATACTGGGTGAACAGAATGATTAGGCAAACCTCAAGTCCCTTTACAGATCTGTTTAAGAGCAATATGATTCCTTCAGCCCTTTGTAACCTCCTCTCATTTTCTGCCTTTTGCATATTCCTTTCTATTTTATGCAATCAATTTCCTTAAACTCTTTTTTTCCTCCTCTTTGTATAATGAAAACCTTTAAAAGTGACAGGGGAAATTAACCAACATACAAAATGGTACTTTGTGAAAGACGCAAATTAATGTGGAAAATCCTGTTTGTCTAACCATTTATAATTCAGTATTGCTGATGTTAAGATACTGCTTTTAATAATCGCTTAAAAGACATTCAAACAGGGGCATGATTTTAAGGTGAGACTGGGCCTTCAAATCCATATTCATTTTAGACTTTTTAAAAAGGAAATTATTTCCTCAAGAGTTTGGACACCTTGTTACGTCATAAAACAACATTTCATATTTCTATACTTGGTTTGAGTTTTTGTTTGTTTGTTTGTTTGTTTTTAATACAATTCACACCAATTCTGCTCAAGACATGTATTTCTAATTTGAGAAAAAAAAATCCCAAACATTTCTCTACGCTCAACTCGCATCAACACTAAGATAGACAAAAAATTCTAAATTAAAGAGGTGATAGAGGTTCACTTACAAAAAATAGCCTTCTGCTGCATTTCGGAGCAGTGAAAGTCTTGAGGGAAGAGAAACACAGAAACAATACCTGAAGTTTCTGCCTGTGCCTGTGTCTGGTCAGGCCAAGCAGAAAATAAAAACTGACGGTGAGTGGGTGACATTTGCCGTTTGAAACGTATTGTAAATGTTTCAACACCTTGACAATGAGGAGCGCAAAAGGAGCTTAGAGCATCCAAGACCCTTCAGCTAAACCAAATGAAAATGGGCAGCCCTGTTCAGGGAGGTGCCTCTCTTATCATCTTTCATGTCTGATTCAGAGGAATCATACTTGAAAGATGCAATGGGAAGACAAAAACTACACGTTAATAAAATGTAATGATTTTTCCACATGTCTAGATTGCCCCTCCAAGAGAAACTGACCTTTGAGATTTGTCTGTGATGTTTCCCTGCAAGTAGGAATTGGATCTTGTAGAAAGCCTGTTGACCTGTGCCAAAGCTCATTTCTCCGACACAATAGGCCACGACCACAGGACATTTCTGCTGTAAGTTATATCACACCACGATACTTCTGCATTTTTTCAGCCTACCTTGTGTCCCCACTTCTTCTCAGGCTCTGACTTGAAAATCACAGGCCTCCAGGCTGGGTGCTTGTGTTCCCTGTTTGCTGCACCTGTTGTTCCAGGAGAGCACAACCAGAAGGAGCAGGGACTCTGCTCACAGAAGCTTCGTGCAAAAGACCTGATATTCAGTGACACCAAGAGNGTTTGCTGTCTCTGTGTGGTCTTTTATTTGGCTCTCCTTTGGGCTCCTCGGCCTAGCCGGCCTGACCCAGTGCTACAACCAAGAGCCAGTCTTCTCACCACTCCCACCTGCACCACCCTCCACTCCACTCCAATCCCAGGGAATGCTCTACAGGACACATTAAAGGACCTGAACTGTTGCTATTTATCTGCTAGGAGACAAAGCTTTTAAGACAGTCACTTTCTTGCCAGTAGGCAAATACCTGACTGGAATAAATCCTGTGAAACGGACAGGTCTGCTGTGCTTTCACAGGAGCAACCTCAGATGAGGCACTGGAATATGGAGCAATGGCACCAATTTTCGGTCATTTCTGGTCATGAGAGAACTTGACTGGTGCATCTTGCCCCCAGCTGTGCACGTCCCGTGTTGCACGGCTGCCTCGGACAGCAGAGAGCTCTCAAGAGGTACCTAGTGGGAGAAAAAGAGGAGTGTGAGACAACGCCGTGTCAAAATCCTCCACGTCTGCAGAAGTTGCAGCTGGGGGCACAAGGAGAGGTTCACGGCCTGAGGTGGGATGCAGAACTGGTGTGTGGAGGTGACCACATTTGGGAAGGATATAAAGACCAGGGCAAAAACCTTATCTGCAGTTACCATCAGAGAATTGGTGTAGGAAGGCTAATGGGATGGGGCCTGAGTAGGGGAAGGACTGATTGTTTGGAATGTCTTACTTTTGGAAGAAATTATAAACTGATGTACCACTGCACACTAGTGTAAATTAGTAACTTTGGATCCTTTCGTTATTTGGATTTTTGATTGTTGTTATTGTTGCCATTGAAAAAAAAAATGGAAATTTATCAGCAAATATTCAGATGTGTCAAAGTAGCAACTCTCATTCAAGAGTCTGAGTTTTGTAAGGATGCTCAGTGCAGCCTTTCACAGACTTGATACACATAATTCCTTCTGGCGGTCCATAGCAAGGAACCTCTGTGTCTTTCTCCTCCTTCTGCTAACACTGGGAATATTGCTGGATTTCAGTGGAAAAAGGGCTGATCCCTAGTGATCAGATTTATCTTTCTACTCTAGATACTCTCTTGTACGCCATCCTATTTCTCTGAATGTCTAATCTAACTAACCTAGCTATTTATAACATATATTCATTACCAGGTTTTTTTGAATGCTGTATAAAGAAATTAAACAGATAAAAATGCAGTAATTTTTTTAGCCCCTTCTATCTTGGAAATATTTAAAATTACATCTTTCTTTTTCAAATTCTGTTGTGATTACTGAAGGAAAATTAAGGCTAAGAGCTGGGTTTTACACACAGACAAAAAGGACTATTTTATGCAGAAAATTCTGTACTTTTGGGCAGTCTGCCTAGAAAGTCTGAGCTCTCCATCTCTTAAATACAAACTTGTTCAAAATACTTTTACCCTCCTTGACTTCAGGCATAAGTTTGCTTTGAAACACTTCATTACCATGAATATTCTTCAGACGGATATTTTCTTTTTCCAGGAAATTAAAATGGTGTTGTTCTACCTGAGATATTTTGATATATGACCATAAACACACCAAACAAACAAGCAGGGTGAGCTTCCTTTGTTTGCTCTTACAAGCACCCTGTACATATTAATTATCAGGCAGGTAGCACATGGGATAAAGCAGAGTGTCCCTAACGGGCTACATCCAATAAAGACACAAAAATCATAACATTTCACACAGAATTGGCATAAATAATCTGTTTATCTCCTTTTTGCCACGCTATAATAAACCAAATTTCTAACGGTGGTGATATTTAGGTTGTTATAATTAGTTAGATCATCATTAACATCGCCTCTAAATGATCTGGGATACTTTCAACCTCTCTCCAGGGAGTTGTCTCAGCTTCTCTCCCAGCTGAGCCATTGAACTACACGTGAAAGTATTCAGCAATAATTTGCAGGGTATAGTCACAAGCCCTTCTCCAGGAGATGTAGTTTATACAGACTGTTCTGGTAGAATTTAAACCACTTCCTTGAATGAAATCACCTTTATCAGAAAAAAAAAGACATTTTTTTCTAGCATATCCAACCCTACGTTAACATTGCCCGGTATAGTTGGGTCAGTCAGGATGGGGAGAATATCACAGATATAAAGGAGCCATCAAAATGTCCTTTTTTTGCCAGTTGTTGATGCAGTGAATTGGACAGACACATTCTGAGGTGAATTCAGACACTCCCCTAGGACATGACCAGGTTCTCCCCTAAGCCTTAAAGCCACCAGCCAACAATTGAAAGCATGCTCAAATACCATGGAAAGCTTGTAGTCTTCAGACTTTTTGTCAGCCTCTTAAATAATTATTTCAGTAGGTGGTGGATGTCCATTGTTCTAGTCCAAATGCACATACAATGGCTTTGTTTGCTTTTTTTTAATGGCAATAGAAAAAATAAAATTAAATCATTTCATCCTGGCCTTGCACAGCCATAGAGACAGTGCTTAGTGGCCTTTTGCCAATGTCTTTTTCAGAATATGTGAATGCTCTGCTACTACACTGCTGGCAGATCATCCATCCCCAGGTAGAGATGTCCCAGGTGAGGTGTGGCAACAGCTTTTGTAAATCAAGTAGCATCCCATGGGCATCAAGGGGCCCCTGAGAGCTGCGAGTTGATCCTCTTGGCCACCTGGGTGCAGACTCCAATCCAGTCAGGAATCCAGCCGATCTGCCAGCCTCAATCTGTCCTTGGTGGGAATTTGTCCTGACAGAAAGATACAGCGCAACGTATTTGGTGATATCTAGACTGGAGATATCTGAGATTAGTGAATCTCAATTTCTCAGCCATCAAGACCTCATGATACAATCACCAATCCATACCTATGTCTCCCAGTCTCTGTTTCACATCTGTCTGTCCATACCAGCTGCTGGTTTAGTCTCATTCTGACTGGGACATTGACCTGGGCAGCCACCAGATGCATCAAATAAAATGCACCCACTGCAGCAGAGAATGCTTTGAATGGACTGCTGGTGACTGTGCTCCTGCCCTTACTCCTGGCATCGTGCTCCCCATCAGGCTGCAGTTCAGACAGACACTAAATCTCACTTCATCACCTCCAGCACTGGATTAAAAATGCCACAGCATTTCAATATAAAGCTATTCTGGAGACAGAAAGTCAGTACATCAAGAAGTACTAAGGAGTTTGTACAGTCAGGTTCTATACCAGATGAGAACTTTTCTATTCCTCTGCAGTTACATAAAAACAGCACAAGCTCTGTCTGGTTGATTTGGCAGAAAGGTGATCAAGTCCTCAGAGAAGATCAAGTTGTTGCTGGTGTGTGGCTCAGCAGCATGCACAGTTCTCATTAACGGCAGAGGACAGCAGTCCCTTTTACACATACACGTGCAAAAATGCTGTCAGAGCCTTGCATTTTCTCTGCAGTTATTTTTCCTTGCGTGTCATTTATGTCAGACTATTTGAGTTCTCTCCTTCCCTCTTCTGTAATGAAGAACATTCACAAGAGCCCGGGAAGAACCGATTAGCAGGAGATTTGCACTGTGTCACAAGGGAGTAACACAAATCACACCTCTCTCTTCCCCAAACTGGGAGTCTGGGTAACACCTCGATTGGAGACAAGAAGGAATCTTCAGCTTAAGGTCACACAGTCTTGTTCAGAGGGAGGCAAGCACCTGCTACTTTAGAAGCAAAAACAATACAACCACTGATATGCCATGTTCCTTTTACCAGGAATTAATGGCATGCCCTGGACTAAACACCTTTAGCAAAACAAGCCAACCAAACATGGGATTCCAGGATAACAACCACTCCCACAATATGCCCCCTTTCTTGAAACTATCATCGTATTTAGTTCTTTGCTACTACTTTTTTAATTCTCAGTCACAAAACTGAGAAAGACAAAATTCAGTAAAGTTGAGCTCTTTCTGTCCAGATCTGAGGTTTTGGACTGAAAGGCTAAGTGGATAGATCTCAAAAGTACAGTTTTGAGTTATAGGAATTGGAAGTTTGGAGAGGAGCCCCATGGATCAAAATCAGCCATCCTTGGCACTGCTCTGGCTGAAATGCTCACAACCAGTGGTCCGGAGTGGAACACAATGCCAGGTGGTAACTCACAGAAACTGAAATTTCTGGCTATTTTCAGGGTTCTTCAGCAAGCCAGGGAATCCAGGATCTGCAAGTCTCATGTGAAAGCAGATGTCACATTTTCATCAATCGTGTCAAATATGAATCTTGCCTCCCAATTCAGTATCAGGGCTCCTAGGTTGAAGTGGATGCGATTTTTGCCACGGGCTTTGGTGGGCACGAGGGATGCAAATTCAACAGTGAATTCGGAATTTGCTGGAGTTGCACACTGAAAGTGAATAGCAGTCCTTTGTATGTGTGCAGGATCTCATCCTAAGGAAACTATTTGGAAAGTGAGGGATAGAAGAGCATTTTCCTTAGGAAATTATGATACTTTGTCACCATGCCTCAAGTTTGTCAGCAGTTGGCAAGAATATCTAAATTATCTGTGACAAATAGGAAGAGCTACCTGTTATTTTGTTTGAACCTAAAAGGTTTCTGTCCTGTAGTACTCAAGCAAACAAAAAGTCTGTGAATTTTACTTGAATAAACATTTCAGGCTGGTGCTAACTTGTTATTGGTGCTGACACAGAGCAGCAATTGGCCAACTAAGAAAACAGCAGGCAAGGAAAACAATGTGAGAGGCGCTATAATATCCAGTCCTGAGTTTTGAACCAGTAAGGCAAAGCCAAAGAGAAGTTTAGGAAAAAATCACCAGCGTTTTTAGCAGGAAGTATCTCTTCACAATCTGTACATTTACCCAGCACAGCAAGACCGGTGCTCCATCAAAGGCAGTAGAATATTTTACAGTGGAGTCCAGCCAGGCTTTTATGATTATCGCCATCAGTTCAAGTAACCACCACAAACAGCTGTGGAGAAAAAGCAAGGTTGCAGAATATCTCAAAGTCAAAAAATAAGCTATTAAAAATGAGACAAAAATTTTGCATGCATTTAGGGTGAAGCACAATCCAAAAGAATACCAAATACCAAATAAATGTGCATCTATCCTATGTTCATTGTAAGTTTTCAACTTTTCCCTTTCCAAAAGCATAGCCGTGGCAGATGGATGAGTTCTTACCCTTTTACTTGATCTATTATTTTACCCTCTCAATTTTATTCTGCCCCTGTGTTTATTTGTTTACTTTATTGAACTATTAAACCAGACTTGGAAATCAGATTCTTCCTACCTTTCAAAATATTAGCCACTAGGAACACAAACAGGACCAAACCACTTCCATTTTTATGTAGTCTTCTGGGTGTATTTGGTGAGTGATGCACATGATACCACACAGTACATAATGAAAAATAGAGACATTAAAGTGTTCAAAACCAATGAATTTGACTCTCATACATCATGAGGTGTGCTTAAAAAAGATTAAAATTCAACTGAAATACTACTGAAATTTCTCGGATCTTTCTGGTTACTCAGATAGTGAAAAGAATGCTATAGAAATTGAAACTATGCTACATATAAAATTCTGCTTTGCAACTGTGCATGCAGGGAATACACAGTATAAAGCACTGTGATAGCTTATAACCACAGGATTCCGGGACCTACAGCTTAAACAAAGAGAAATGAGTACTCACAAAATCCTACATGACATAGTGGGATGCCTGAGTTAAGAACTGGAAATTTGAGGACACTGCACAAGAATAAATTTGACAAGGCTCAAAGAAATAGAAGGAATGTGCTTTTCATTGTCCCGAGTACATAAACCAAAGGAAACCCATAGGCAGAAGACAGTAAGATGATCAAAAGATGCCAGAGAGCTCTGCTCATCCTTCACAATATACAACTTCACGACTACTCATACTATGACCCAGGTATAGATTAAGATCAGCTAATGGATGGAAAACAGAAAAGCAAAGTAACGTGATGAAAATTATGCTGGTGAGCAATGAGAGCCTTATGGAGAAACCGTAGCTGTGATACTGTGTCCATCTAAATATATAAAAGTATATTAAAGCATTTGGGCAGTGCATTCTACTATTCAAAGAGCTGAATTTTCACTCACTTGTGAGCGGACATCATGTTGACCGTACTTCAGTGGACTAAAAGCTCGTTGTCCAGTTTGAACTTCTCATCTGGATGCCCTTGGTAGTCCCTGTGTTGCAATTCATCTCCCCTAAAACAGGTGAGTAAGACAGGATGAATCAGTCTTTGGAAATCCAGGGCCAATTAATCTTGCCGAGTGCAAGGAAGTCATGGGAGGAGGTGAGCATCTGGCTGCCCCAGCACTGTCTGGTGAGACAAATCCCACCTGGGCTCTGACCTGCCAGCTCCCTGAGCAGTGCTTCCTTCCAGCTGTGGTTCCTTCCTGGCAGCCAGTGACCTCACCTCTGACTTCTGCCTTTGCCTTCTTCACCTTTGCCTGAGAGAAGCATCCCATACAATACTTCTGCTATTAAAACACGAAAAAACACCCTGTTCATGAAACTTCCTCAGCAGCACAGACTGCTGCAAGCAAATCAAGCCTGCCCTTTGTCCTCTATACTGGTTTCCCAAAGAATCCCAAAGAAGACGAGATTCCTTAGCTTATTGCAGCTAAAAAATATGCCTAATGCTTCGAGGTGATAACCACATAATAACATCACTTCTCAGACACGCTGGAGCCTACCAGAGAGAATCTTGTTTGTATAGGAAACTGGGCTAAGGCAACACTGAGGCGAAATCTTCGCTGTCTTCTGTTCCAACCACAAGGCTGCGAGCTTCTACCTGCCGCCTCCCTACAGGGAAGAGGAGCACAAACAATTAAAAACAAACAGAAAACCTCCAGCTGTCAAGGTAGGCCTTCAACATTTGTGTGCAGGCAGACAATGAGCAGGGTTTACTCAGCCCTGCAGAGCTTGGAGAAGGGATGAATCACGAGCAATATGGAGGACGAGATATTCTGAGGTGGAGTTGAGGAAAACTTAATTTATAGTTATGCCCTCCAAATCCCGCTTAGCAGGCCAAAGTGTGATTAATTTGTTCTGCCACATTGGGTTGTGTAAGAGGATGTGCTGAACACTAATATATCATTAAAACCACTAAAAGTTCCTTTATCCAGAGCCCAGCCTACTTGAGGAGGTTGCAGACAGCCAGCAATCTACCTGTGCTGTATGATCTTTGATGCAATTATATCGCTCTTTATGTATGTTCAGAAAGAATAGAAACAATGTCCAGAGAACATGGACTTCATTAAAAAGATCTTGGATCACACTAAATTCTTTTCATATTGGTATTCTTTATATACCACACAAAGAGCAGTGTATCTTTATGGTCTAAACCAGGCAATTTCTATGGAGCAGGGAGAAAATGTGTTGGTTTCAGAGGCACAGATTCATTATACACTTAAACATACTATTCCGGGAAGTTTTTATAAGCCCAGGTATCAAACCTGGTGATTGATTTGTGTGCTCTGCTCCTTCGGCCTGGGTGCAGATCAGTGGGCCGTACTCTGCAGTCCTTATCCAGTTGCCTCTTTGTTGTTTTTTACTGCCTGAGTCTGGTGGACATCAGTGAGAAAGCTGCCTTCAGCAAGAACAGCTGAATAAAACCCTCAAAAACTGGTCCTGTATTTGGTCTGCTATCTTTCGAAAAATCTGTTGAGACTTGTGGTAACAAAATGAAGTTTCTCAAGACCCTCAATAGCAAGAAAACCAAAATGAGCCTATTCGGCAGAGAAGGACAAGAACTTCTTGCCTCTTCCCAAGCATGAAAGAGATGAACTCTGCTACAGGGCCTGTTAGCAGCAAACGTGACTCCCTCAGGCCGGAAGAAGCTCAGGGACTCACTATGGGGCTCAGTGAGGCAGTGGTGAGTCTGCACGTGATAGAGGCATGAATCAGAGCAATGAGGTCTGCTTTGGAGAAAGGGTAGCCAGAGAGAAATGTGAAGAAATACATCCTTGTCAATTAGTCCTGGATTCCAGTTGTGCAGAGAGCTAACCAGAACTGGCAACATGAACAATAAGTGGCAGGTACACACCCTCGCAAAGGGGCAGATATTATCCCTGCCATGGCTCCTGGTTGTTTTCCCCACGTTATTAACAGCAACGCAGTCTAATCTGGATGGCACGGCCGCCAGCAGACCCGCCCCAGTGCCCCAACCTCGCGTGTCAGGGGAGACAACCAACCCTTCCAACCCAATCAGTAAATACAAAAGCAGCACTGCACTTTATCTGCAAAACCAAGGACACTCAGCAGCCCACACATTCATGTTCTCGCTACCTGCCCCTCTTGAGTTTAGGGTCAGAGATAAAGCATCTCAGGGTCCTGCCCCAGAGACACTTGTGGTGAGCTGAAGGGCACGCACTTGGAATGCTCTGCCTTCAGCAGTTCCCCTGCACTTATTCCCGGGTCAGTTGTGAAGCTCCTACTACTTAGACTGCATTTCATGAGCTGAGAAACCCCTCCTTTCTCTAAGGGATAAGGCCTTTCCCTTCCCTTTCCTTTTTCCTTTCCTTTTTCCTTTCCTTTTTCCTTTCCTTTCCTTTCCTTTCCTTTCCTTTCCTTTCCTTTCCTTTCCTTTCCTTTCCTTTCCTTTCCTTTCCCCTTCCCCTTTCCTTTCCCTTTCCCCTTTCCTTTCCTTTCCCTTTCCCCTTCCCCTTTCCTTTCCCTTTCCCCTTTCCTTTCCTTTTCCTTTCCCTTTCCTCAAGGTGCCCAAAAATGTCTGGACTTGTACAACAGACCCAGAGTGATTTTCATAATCCTGAATAAAATATATTAAACAGCAATGTTTTCCTGATAAAGGATAGGGAATTGTGGGTTGAATACAAAATCTCACTCACTGTTACTTCTTTTTTCATCACTGTACAACCGAGACCAGAGTACCACTCTGTTGGACACAATGCTCATGAAGCCATTTACCTTATTTCTGTGCCAATCTTACTTTGCCTTACTTTTCAAAAAGCTGAAGATTTCACAATGTTTCTTATAACTTAAAAAAAAAAAAGAAAAAAAACTATTTCTGCCAAACCAACCCTGATGACAACCAACGGGCTGCCGAAAAAAGAAAATAAATACTTATTTTTCTGAAACAGAAATACTTAATAAATATACTTATTTTTCTTTCCCCACCATAGTGACCTGTGAGACAGGGATCACTTTGAGAGCATCATCTCCCTCATGCTGTGTAAAGATGCAGCATAGACAAGCTTTTCAAACAATGTCAGCCTGGCCACCGTCCACCTTTCATCCTATTTCAAATGGATTGCCTTTGAAGTGCAGGTAGAGTAAATCACCAAATTGACACCCACCTTCCTCCACCATTTGCTATGGTTTTTTTATCCTACAGAAATGTTACATCTGTTACTGAAGATTTAAACACGCAGCTGTATAAGGGACTCACATTTGCACACAGACAGTAACAAAGTATTTCTCGTCTAATCCCAGGAAGATTCCAGATACATTTGCAGCTAGGCCAGAGTCCAAATCTGATGGGGGGCAAAAGTGCTTAAAAAGTTTTAGACAAAAATATCTTGTTAATTTTAATGCAAGGTAAATATCTAAATAGCCAAGCCGGCTTTGGAAATGTCAGTCTTAAACTCTTAGCGAATAAGTTTCTAAATTTCCTTTCTTTTCTGACTGAAAAAGGCTAAAATTTCCTTTACAGTGCTCAAAACTTCTCCTTGTTATAATTGTTACTGCATGCAATCCATGAGAACCTGGTTCTCCTGCTATAAATATGTTGCTCCCATTTCGCTTTTCAATGCGAGTGACATATTAAAAGAACATTTTTCATTCTTTTAAGTGTTGACATTGGGAAGGGATTCTTTAAAAACAAGTATGCTTGTTTTTCATCATCCTAGAGCGCAGTCAGAGCAATTCTGCTGATCTCACCGAACTTATCTCGGTGTAAATCTAGTTTCAATGAGGCAGACTTGAACTAACACAAATAGGTATTTTTGACCAGTCGTTGTCAAGTTAACGTCTTTCACTAGCGAGCTCATGTCGTTGGCTCTGCTTACACTGGAGGTGAGTTTGAATCAGAATCTTCTCAAGTGCTGTGTTAGCCAGACAGGAGATCAATAAACAACACAGAGAAACGAGTATCTTGTTTAGAAGTGTGCAAGTGTTTCTAGAGAGGAAGGTGTATGACTGCTGGGATGTTTTTTAAACTGCAAACACATCGTTACCCAGATGTTTAATTCCCCTCTTAGGCTGCACAATAATAAATACAAACAAGCACTTTAAAAAATATGGTTAGCATTCTTTAGAGTGACTTATCAAACTGTTATTTTTTCAAGTCCAGGAAAACCTATTTGCATTCCTGCTTCTTACTACCCCGCACCTAATATTTTTGTCTAATGATCCTCAAAGCTGAGTATTCTCAAATCCCACGGGAATCAGGGAGCACCTTGGGTTGTTGAAGTCACTCTTTCTACATCTTTAAAAGATGTCTTTTGAAATGAATTTTGCTTATCTATGAATATTTTACTAGAACGAAATTCTGCCAAAAATATTCACGCAGGAAGCTGAGTAGGAATCTATTTGGTGTTTATGGGGAACCCACTTCCATTAAGGAACTGATCTTACCATGAACAAGTTCACTGTATCTGCCCACACTGCCTGTCTCTCTCCTTCCTCCTGCGATCTGCAACACGACTGATACACCTGGAACTTCTAAATCCGTTTGTGTTCCACCCTCTGGCTGCTTACTGCCCCATCACTTACACTGGGAAAAGCTCTCAAAATATTGGGGGAAATAACAGGGCTGTCGGGGCCAGAGAAGGAAATTCAGCTCTGAGTGCAGAGTTAAGGAAGTGACTGGCGGTGAAAGGGATTAGGAAAATGGAAAGTGTGAGGGGTGGAAGGAAGAGAGAAGAGAGTCAGATATCTGACTGGAAAACTCAGGAAATGAAAGGAAAGAGAAAGAAAGAAA
>VYZT01027988.1:114877-127809 GCA_013400735.1 Pomatostomus ruficeps | reverse complement strand
ATGCAAGTCATGCAACCCAAACAGCATCCATAACATAATTGTTAAAAATTTTATTGGCTTAAAGCTAATTACTATCATCCACAGTAGAATTATCATTAAAACATTCTTCATATTACATTTGAACAGGCTTAGAAAGGAGAAACATGCATTGAACCACAAGGAGAAATACAGATTATTACAGCATTACATAAACTCTGCGCAGACAGGACAAACACCTTCTCTGAAAGCAGTGGGGGTTTTTTACATAGCTAAATAAAATGTATTCCATGCAAATGACTTACAAAAACTGAACACATGGGAACCACTCCTGTAAGTACAGTCTTGGAGGACTTTCTGTTATAAACACAAGAATATGTTTGGATATCATTTATAATACATATTGCCCGGCAATAATTTACCCTTCCACTCAAAAACCTTGTATAGAGGTACTTCACTGTTACCACACAAAAAATCAGAATAACTTCAGAGAGAGCAACAAAGGAAATTTGCATCTGACACTAATATCTTCATAGGATAAAGTATATTTTAATGAAGATATTGTCAGCAATACATGTGTTTATGCTTTTTTTCCCTTCACACTTGGATTTTATTTCATTTATGTCATGATCTACCTTGCAAGTTTAAGAAATGCATCATTTATTCATGACCTCTACTTTCTTTCACAACCTCTCAGTTACACAGAAGACCAGGTTAAAGAAAAATCAAGTGGTTTCTCTGATAACACTCAGTGTCAAATGTTGAATATGTCTATATGTTGAATTTCTGTTAACTGAAGTCATAATTAAAAAAAAACCAACCCCAAAACCAGTGCTTGTTTTACCTTTTTCCAGAATAAACTCTCATAATTAAACTTTCTACTTTTGCAAGTAGCTGACTCTGTATTCCTGCACAGCAGGAGGTTTTCTCCACAGACATATTGACTTGGACAATAAACAAAGCAAAAATCCCTGACTGGAATTTACAGCTAAATTTAACCATGCATATTGTTAATAAAATTTGCATATATGTCTTTCAACATTAAGAAAAAATAAAAGTCGAAATTCAATGAATTTGGGCACTGCACTGCTTTGCAAGTAAAAAAAAATGAGATTTAAGTTGTAATTTCCATATTTATTGAGGCTGTATGTCAAAGGAAGTCTGTGCAAAAAAAATCCTGGTGCTGCCTTGATGAGATTTGAAAGATGACAGCATATAAATAGTAAAAGAGCTTCTCCTTAGCAAAGATGGCTTAAACAGTACCTATAAAACACTGATGAAGGGCCACCTAATTTTAGAAAATATTTCCAGCATCTCTTATTTCTCTGTCCTTCAACCACAAAACAAGTAAAAGCAGCTAACATGTTATGACGAAATATCACCCACCCTTTTCCCGTCAGTGTCAACTTTCCCCATGAAACATTAACAGATCAGTCAGCACCGCCTTCTTACATTTAAAGGCAGTAAAGGAAACATTAACTGATACTTTTTCATTGATTTTTTGTCACAACATTGCATCACCACTAGCCCTGCAATGTCATGACCCATCAGTAGCAAACACTCGCCTCCTATTTTTAATTTTTGTGCCTCTTTTCACAGTATCCTGGACATTTGGATGTCTTAGGAATTTGATTTAAAGGAATTAAGGTTTCTATTTCCTTTAAAACTCAGTTACTTTACCTGGATCTGCCTAGCCACAAAAAGTAGACAATGGAATGCAGTTCCGCCTGCATAAAACCTTTTAGATATGCAAAAATATTTTCCCACTAAAGACAGAAGATCATACTTCTTTGAGGTACTTTTTCAGTACAAAGGCTGGATATATTCCAGGGATTATGCTGTTGGTTGGGTGGTTTGGGTTTGTTTTGTTGGGGGTTTTTTTCTGGTTTTGTTGGGGTTTTTTTTTAACTGAAACAGTGACTTTTTATCAGTAAAGCTCTCCTTAAATTATGAAAAAATGTCTGCATTACCACAGCATGTACTTTATGGCTTTCAGGACTTGCACTTGCTCTGGGCACCTGTAACCTCTGCTTTAAGTCTTTAGAGTTTGGCTTCTCCTCAACTGGAGGACAGAGAAGGCTGGAGTGAGGAACTTGGTCATCACTTACGGCATTACCTACAGCTGACAGTGCAAATAAGCGCCCTAGTCATTCTTTTCTCAGGTTTCAGGTGGAACAAACAACCATTAACACTGGCACAAGATTTGTAACACCCCGGTGAGAGGCACAGCTCAGCTCACACCTCTCAAAGCACTTCCAGCACACGCTGTAGGCCTGGGCAGGAGATCTCTGAATCCTGTTCCTGAATTTTTCCTTCAAATACAGCTACAATGGCTCTCACAACAAGCCATGCTGTGAGAGAAGTGCCCTACAACAAGCACCTCTAGCACTCAGACTGTGGCTATAAACTGCTTCATATCATCACAAGGTCTAAGTGAGACTCTAACACAGAATGGAACCCTCCAGAGTACCCTCTTGTGAGATCCATGTGTTGCAACATTACTCCAGATACTTTTTGCAAAATGCTGCATTGTGTGACAGAGATAGCTGAGGAAGTGCAGGAGTAATTTTATTCTGCAAATGTGCAATGAGAACTAGGTAAATAACCTCAGTGACACAGAGGAAGCCATCAATGTCTTACCTGTATTCCAGTCCAATCATAGGAAACCAAAAAAACTACAGGAAGATATGACTTTCAGCGAGGTTACCCATGAGAAGCTGAGAGCTCACTGGGATGTGTTCATGGCATTGAGGTCAGCAGAAGTCAGGGATCACAATTTTCCAAATACAAATTGCTGAGCAGGAGACCAAGCCAGCAGTTAAACATTGCAGAATCAGGCACTGAAATTAATGAGTTAAAGATTAATTCACTCCCAGGCTGTGTGTACATGGTCACCTCATGGGGCCATCACCAGGAAGACAAGAGATCTTCTTAGAAGAACTGGCTCTACCAGAGGCTAATTAACAGATATGCTGACTGTAAATAAAAGCAGGAGGTGGTAAACAGAAAAGAATAGAAAGTTTGATGGGGCTCCCAACGGATGCTGTGTGTCAATAAACGTCAGTTGAAACTTAGATGCTGCTTTTGTGCTCTCTTAAGGAAATCATTATAATCACATTATTCTGTAACACAGTCTTGCCTAATCTCCATGCATCATACTAGAGAGGATATTTTTGATCAGCTAGACATTTGTTAATTACAAAATCAAGCATCTCGAAGCTATTTTGTTCTACATACAGAATGAAGCAGCTTATTTAAAAGTGAAAATCACTACATTCAGATTTACTACCCATAAAACTAACAATATCCATAATGCTAACAACTATTTCTTATATCCCAAACTAAACTAGTGACTCTTGCAAAAATACTGTTTGTTTCAAAAATGCCAGTTAGATAGCACAAACATGTCTACAAAACACACAAGAGACTGACATACACAATGACAATTAGGCTTTTTAAGCACAGAAACACTTTTTCAGTTTATCGTCATAATTTCCTAAACCTGGGGAAGATGTATGCCTTAACTCTGGGTTTTGACATTAGATTCTTTATACGTATTTTACCATAGCATTTGCCTTCACTGTCCATTTTACAAATTTTCTGCCAACAAAGCTAATCCCCTCTCCCATTTAATGACCTGATTTGACAAACCTTTTCTCAAGCAAACAGACATTTTAAAGTAACCAGCATCACTGACAGGAGGACAGACTGTTTTGCATGAGAAAGTTTACAGGATGTAATCTTCTTTTTTCCTTGAAGTTAAAGTAATTACTACCTAGTATTGAAATGAAAGAAATTTAATAGTGTCAGTCCAATTACTTGTGAACACATGTTTATTTTGCACCCAATTACTCCCCTCAATTCTTCCAGTTTCAAGAGTGGACAGATTTGGCAACTCAATATTTGCTTCTCAGTTTTTGACATTATCATAAAAATTCTAATTAAGGCATACAAATGATGTGAGAGAGGTTGCACTATTCTGCCATTCTTGACACACTTTAGAGACAGGATTACAATATCTTCTTTCACTTCACGGAATTTCTAAATTAATTTTAATAGAATTTACATATTTTTACTGCATTTCTGGGAAAACATGAACTTTTTTTTTCTACTTTTTCCAACTCGTGAATTCTAATGTACTAAAATTTCTTCCTTGTACAATGATTATTTGAAGTAATGCTGACTGACTGTGGAGCACTATGCTTCAGAAAGTATTTTGTTTCCACACATGAGCAGCTGGTACTGTATGAGCTCACTCTTATACTTCAATATTGTACTCTCCTTTCTCCATTGTCCTTCCTGCCACACTTTCGGTTGATGAATCTATTTCTCAACAATACTCAAACTATTTCTTTGTTTCAAATGTTGTCTGACTATTGCTTTTTTCTCACAAATATTTATTTAAAATAGTTCTAAAATAATAAAAGGGAACTTCTAGTACTAACAATGTACTATAATAAAATAGTGCTGACAGAAATCTGAATAAAAAGTGTCTGCCATGTCAGGAAAAGAAATAAAAGAGACCCCACCTATTTTGGTCAATATAATATCCAGGTAAATTTAAGCACACAGGAGTAAAACTAAACATATCTATTTTTAGGAAATCATAAAAATTCTGAGGAGTTTATTTAAAATATAGGGAAAAGCCTGCTGTCTTACTAAGTGTATGCTCATTTACAGATTTGATCACAAATGCCTGTGAAGACTAAATCAGCATAGTATTGCTTAGCAGTCATGAACTAAATTAAACTACCATAAAAACAAAGTTAAGAATATCTGGAAAGATATTTCTGTAAAGCTGTTACGATAAAAACAAGCTATGAAGAATAACAATCAACTTTTGCTCAAGAAATGCCCCATATTGCCAGTTGGTGGTAGCTTCTGGCTACAAACTGCATTCCGACACGGAACTAACGACAGAACATAACACGCACTGAAACTAATGTAGATCATACTAACAATTTTCCTCCCTGACTTTTAATATTTGCTTTCTTTTCTCTTCTTGTCATAATACAAGGTCCAGTGAACTTTACAGGAGTCTCACACTAACGTTCTACCCATCAACTTTGGAAGAACACACAAAAAGGTTCACAGCTGTATTTAAAACATAGTTGTTGCAAACTCTTACTTCTACAAAAAGCAACAAAGAAGGCATGGAAGTTGCAAAACCTACTTTAAAAAAATCAACAGAAAGCATGAGACTCCAGGATCACGGTCTATTCAGACAAAATTCTCTGTCCCTATGCTCATATATTTTGTAATTGGCTTGCTCTTTCCTCAGAGAAAAGAATTTAGTTTCCAATAAATTTTGCTGAATTCCAGACGGCCAAAGCCCACACTCATTTATCAGTGCACTTCTCCTCATCCAGGATGGCTATGACAATTCAGATCAAAAGTCCCTTTAGCTCAGTATCCTGCTTCTAAAAGCAGCCACAAGTCAGAGTCAAGAGAAGAGAGCATAAGCAAAGAAATCAAATACAGAACTTTCCCAGAATAACGCCCTAGCCCTTCAGGTACATTCCACTCAAGAATTCCTGAGACTGATGTGATTTATCCATTTATCTTGCACAATGGACCTTCTCTTTCAAACACTTCTCCAACTATCCCTTAAACTTATATATACTTTTGCATCCACAACATGCCAAAGCAAGGCTACCCTGGGCGAAGAACTAGGAACTGTATTGCAGTGATATTGTTTTGTGCACAGTCAGTGTTCAGTACTGACATTCTCTTATTAAAACACAGCCAAAATAAAAAAAAAATTAAAAAAAAAGAAGCAAGATTGATGCACCCCTTGAAAGAAACTGAGTTTGCACATACCCCAGCAGGTTGAGTCCAGTGGGAATTAGCATTCTGAACACAGTAAAATGCTGCAATAGCAAGAATTATAACAAGGTTGAATATAGCTTGAAAAGCAGGCAGATGTCATGAGTGAAAAAACAGACACCCTAACAAAAGCAGCCAAAAAACTCTGTAAGCCTCCCTCAGTCCAACAACCAAATTTTGATCCAAGGAGGTTAAATATAGGGCTGCTTGAAAATTTTCCACTGCATCTATTTTTGATGGGAAATGAGGCTTTCAGCTAAACGCTTTCTGGTTGGATTGTTTGGAGGTTTTTGGCATGTCTAAATATGTGCTTCTGCAAGTATACTTTTCTTACCAAAAAGCCAAACATATCAACAAAAATATTTTGATTGAAAACATAGTATGTTATTAAGAAATGCTAGTGTAGCATTTCATTGTATCTCTAGCTTACCTGTTTTATGTGGCAGATCTCTATCAACCAGACTTACCATTTAAATGAGAATTCTGATGATAGATCACTTTGAGGGATTCCCCACTTCCAGCACTCCCTTCAGAGAGGAAAGGTCATGGCATGGTGTCCAAGGTGGTAGGCAGCCTCAGCCTTGCAGAGTAGGGCCAGCAGGCATCCAGGTTGTAATGCCAGAGGAGGACTACAGTAACATTTTTCAAATCAAGAAGTTTTAGTTTTCAGACAAAGCCTTCCAGTCCTCTCAATTCTGTCAAAGCATGCAGTGTTTCCTAGAAAATTAAGACCAAAAAAAAAAATAATAAACAAAAAAAGCTTTGTATTTTTTATCAAAAATTTGTGCAGGAAATTTCATGGGTCAAGAAAGGTCTTTCTTACTCATTAACCTGCAGATTTAAACCTATCATCTGGATCCATTCACCCACAAATCAGAAAAACTTTAAAAAGCAGTAAAATGTTTTAAGTTTTCCATCCCAGTTCTGTTAGCAGGACTGTTTAAAAGCCAAGGAGCTAAATTCAAACAAAAACAGAGCTCAATGGATGTGATAACTTCATGTATGAGCCCTAAAAGAGCAACCAGCCTACCTTACAAAAGCAAAGGATGAAGATAAGATTCAGACAATGGCTACACTTACTAAGTAAGAAATCTATAATATAAAAATATAGCAAAATTAGCAAAGTAGCAAGAAAATAAGATGCTCCACTTATTAGTCCTTTCCAGGGTTTTCCTCTAATTCAGTAAAGTAAACCAGAAGGAATAAATACAATAAGACTAATACAATAAAAAGTAACAGCTATCCCAACATGGCTATTAGCATCCCTTTTCTTGGAACCCCACAATCCCCTGGAAGAACTGAAGGCTTTTCATCCAAAACCAGGTCCTGACCAGGCCAAGACAGAGAAACACAACTAACACTTGAGAAATATTACAACTAAATTTCTAGTATTTCTCTCCCCTTGCGGCTGTTTCCTGGCAAACAATTGCATCCCCCTCACCCCAATGGCAAGATAAATGTATAAAGACAATAAATAAAAGACAAGAAATCAATCAAGACTGCACTTTTTGTAACATTGTTGTGAACCTACAAAAGACAACTGCAGAAAATCTCATGCCAGTGGGGTACCCCTTTCTTTCCCCTCACCATACACACACAGGACTATTCCTGCCATCATTATACCAACTAAGAACCGAGAAAATTCAAAGGAACTGGCAAAGGCATATTCTTATTTAAGAACTCAGTGAGTAAAATGAAAGGAAGGATATTTTGCTATTACAGTGAAATTCCTTTCAACACCTTGCTTTTCAATCACACTGTTCTTTTACTAAAATAAAAATAGAGAAGGGGTTTTAGGAGCTTGTGCTGAGACCAGGCACCTGAGAGCCCTCTATAAGCAGTTCCAAACACTGCCTAATGCTAATTCCCTGCACAGTGTTAATATCTTTCCCTGTCTAATAAAGTGTAAAGTGCTAACACAATTTGTCACTCTCAAGGCAAATTTATTCATCAAAATTAGTACAAGCCCAAGCCTGCTGTCCTTACTCATGTTTGGAATAACCAACCACTGTTGTCCCAGCAAAATTGGTACAGTGAAGGATTAGTCAAGGTCTAATTCTAGAGATAAAAAACTTGTTTAGAATAAATGAAATACAAAGACTAAATATTCAAAATGAGTGATGAAAGATACATCTTTTATTTCCATTTTATCTCCTAGGCAATAAGGGATTTCAGTAAGAATTTTTCGGTGTGATTTTTATCGTTCAATATTTTAAAAATTACTACTGGGCATCCATCAAAAGTTGGGATTGGAAACAGTCAAACTTTAAAGATGTCTACTTCAAACATATGCAAAACATTATTCCCTTATAGTTTTACTGATCTCCAAGGTGCAAAAAGTAACATCAGAACTTATGGCCAACTTCATATTGTTCAAGGTTTTAATGACACGTTTCTCTTCAAATCAGTTATACAAAGTTTTGCCTTCCCATATCTGGGTTCTAGCCTTATCCATGCCTTTCAACACAAAGTGTCATTTTTTTCTTCATTTCACATCTTACTCATAAGCACATCACCTCCTTAGTTTCTCATTTAATTTACAGCATGTGAGAGGGCATACGCGTAAGCCAATGTCTCCATACAGCTCATGCAGAAGTTCTTAACTCAGTGGCCTACACTGCTGAATCTTGTCTCTGCATCAGCTTTTCTCCACCAGGCTGGATCAGCTGGCACGGAGCTGCACACAAGCTGGGCTGGATTTCTTGTCAGTAGTCCCACAGCTCCTTGTGTGGCAACTGAGCCATCCCAACTCTGATTTACCCTGCATGAGAGAGAACCCAGCACTCCCACCTCCTGTGTTGTGGCTCTTTCTCCACCCTGCCACTATCAATAGTCAGAGTTGGTAAGAGTTAAAAGTGCTATTCATCTCTCTGCTATCACCCAAACATGGACTAAGTAGCAAAGTCAAGGAGGTCAAGTTAATAGATAGAGTCCCCAATAGACATGGCATCCAAGCCCAGATACCTGCATGTCCTACCATCTCAAGGCCAGGTGGGAGTTGCAATTTGGAAGCTGCCCATCCCAGATGCCACATCCCAGACAGGTAAGGCAGGTGGTAATGCAACAGCAGTGGATATTTACCAGCAGATTTGCAGGGGTTTATACCCAAGCTGTTAAAACAGGTCTCCAAAACTGAAGACTGACCAAATGGACTTCCCAATCCAGGCTGGGAGTAGTGATGGTGAATGTGCCATTTGAGCATATATGAGCATTAATCACATTTTGATGGAGCAGGGAGAGAGAATCCCAAATGTGACTGTAGGAGTCACTGGTGTGCCAGAGGCCTGGACACGCTTTCACTTTGAGAGGAGCGGTGCATGTTTATACTCTCATATTAACCCCCAGAGACCAGACCTCTTCTTGCCAACCTGAATCCACCTGAAATTAACCTTCCTGAGATTCAGGAGTGCATTTACATACTATGGAATGTTCTAGCAGTGGTCCAAAAGCAAATTCATGGTTACCTGAGTAATCAGAGGAAGACAACACTACTCACTATGTCCATACATACCTTACATACATTATGGTTAGCAATTTAATGGCATGAAATTTGTGTTATTCTCCAAATAAAGTGATAACGGGTCAACAGACTGTTTAATTCAGCAAAATTTGTCTTCAAAAGTCACATGATTCATCATGTGTGAAACATCACACCATGAGGTATTACAGTCTGTAGCACAGGTGGATTATAAATGCAGCTTGCATTAAGGAAAAAGCCCTCAAAAACACTTATTTTCCTTCATAATGTTTATAATCTGTATTTTCTTGCATTCTTTCCTCCTGCATTGCTTCACTACTGAGAAATGAAGCAATATACAATTACACTGCAAGAGCCAATACACTGCAGCCCAATCACCAACCATACAGTGTGGGAGAACAGGGCTAAAGCCCTTCAATAGGAGCTCACCTCATACTGCCCTCACGCCAAACTGCTGTTCCCACTAGCTCCTCATTCTCATTCTGCTGCTCATACTCCTTCTCTAGTGAAGCCCATGCATTCAAAGCAGCCTCAGGAAGAAATCTAATCATGGTCTGCTCCTGTGTTCAGCAGAAACTCCTCCAGCCACCTTCAGGACCACAACCTGTAGCTTCACCACTGGAGCAGTCCTCAGACCACAACACTGATCAATCACTTTGTCACCATCCTTTACGGCAAAGGGACAGCAAAATACTCTTCAAGCAGTTTCTCCTCCTCCTCCTCTGTCAGCTGCTCACTGCACTCCAGGAGTAGCTAGTGCAGCACATCGTATTCAGCCTGTTTTATTGTCGCCTAAAGTCCTTCTCGTATCTCACTGAACAACAGGAGCATCATGGTACTGGGACCACCCCTGATCAGACCTGACATGCCTGAAAAAACGTAAGCAAAACATTGTTCTTGCCTACAAAAGTTCTCATGAATCACAATAAAGTACAGGCTGACACAGAAGATGCATGAATGCTATTTATTTATTTATTTTTGTAAAAGGAAAAATATCAAACTGTAAGACAGATATGCACACTGTATTCTCCCATCCCTATTGCTCTTCATGTTTCACAGCACTGGATTTTTGCTCATAATTTGTGCTTTTCAGACTTGCAGAAGTACAAATCAGTTAGTTCCTTCCCATACTTGGATGTCCCATCACGTTGCTGAGTTGTGGACCACATGTGGCATGTGAGAGAAAAGGATAGATGGAAAAAAAACAGTTTCCCTTACTTTTAATTGGAACTTTTTAGGGGAAAGCTGAACATAGTAAGATGCAACAACTCTACCTCACTCTGTTTACTAAATGGCCTGTAAAAATAATCTTTCTTCCTGCTTCTATTTATCCTGTCCTCAGAAAGTTCCACAGTTTCTAGTTTCATGGTCTTGTTCAATGTGTTGTCCATGCAAAATCCCCTACGTCTTGCAGCTAACCAGCATTTGCTGTTTAGTCTCTGGATAAAGCTCTGTGGCCTGTGATAGGAAGGAGATCAGCCTAGCCAGCCCTTCTGGGTTTAATCCATGAAATTACTGCCTTCAGTCAAGGCTTCATTCTAACAAGATTATTTGAACAATTTCCATGGGCCAAGTTCTTCTTTTCAAACATTTTTATAAAAGCACCATACAGTGACCTATCCAACGCAGACAATGCCACACTAAAATTTACTGGAGAACATTCAGTGGGAATTCAAAGAATTTTTTTTTCAATCTTATAAACTAAACATCTCTATTTTAACATAAGCATGTTAAATCCAAGACTTCATGTGGCATTTTTATTTCCAGTTAAAAAAAAAAAAAAGAGCAAATTTACTTATTTTGAACTAAAATGCCCTCTAGTTACCTTTACCTGGTTTGGTGGGATCCATATAATCCCAAATGCAAAGCCTCAGATGCACACAAAAATTAAGCTAATGTTAGAGGGGCCAGTGACAAACCTAATTGTTTGAATAAAAGAGGCTTGACTATCTGTGGCAACAAAGATCTGTAGTGACAAAGACTCGTCACAAAGCGACTAGACTTGAGAACAAGTCAAATCTATAACTTTGTAAAAAGTTATAATATCTGCAACATTCTTGCCAGCTTTATGTTTCTGCATGATTTGATAACTGGATATCTGTTTTGAAATCTCTGGGGAAAAAAGTGCGCTAAAGTATTCTGCATTGCTATAGCAAAGCTCAGCTTTTCAGAAAAAACAGCTGTTGAATTTTCTGGAATAAACACACAAACCATTTTAAAGACTTGACCCTTGACTCCTTCATCACAGGACTTCTAGGGACTTCAGGGAAGTCTCCAAGTATGAGGAACACACAATGGGCTCTGATTCCACAGTCTCGAGCTAACCAGGCTGCTTTTCAGTCACATAAAGCAAAGCAGCCTCCTCACAGCTGTGCTGTTTTATATACCTGAAAGACAATTTTAAAAATTATCATGGTCTTACTAGGGAATTTGGATACGCAGTCATTACTAAATTGCCATAAAGTTCTGTATTACCAATTCTGTCATTACTGAACAGCTTCAAGACACAGAGTATCTTTGTGCTGCATCTCTTTTTCTCGCTGTAAGAAAACAAGAGCATATGAATGACAGCAAAAATGAAGCCAAATGTACTGTTGAGAAACTTGGTATTCTCTTATTTCTAGGAGAGTTATAGCGTAATTCTAAACTGCAGCATTCAGCATGTCTCCTGAGCTTCCTCGCTGAAATATAGCAATGGAAATTTTACAGCATCTGTGTTGCTTTTGGAAGCCATCACCTCACATCTGCTGTCTCTGTAGTGTAGACTTTAAGTTCAGCATAAAAAGGTACTTTGTAATAGGCAAGAGGAATCCTGACAGAGCGGTAATTTACAGACTCGCCCGGCTCTCCTGACTAGACTCACTCAGTTTTACATTCTGTAGAGATTTTTAAATAAGGTGCGCTTCAAGCAGCCACCAGCAAAAGAGTCACTTCTTAAAATGGAGCATCTCATCCAGGACTGAAGACTTTTTAAACCTCTGTCAGTGACTGAGTCCTCTGCCAGACGTTTTCCTCACTGGGCATTGTTCGATCTCGTAACGCTTTTCACAATGGTGTTAACTAAATTAGCGCTAAAATAACCACCTGCTACTTTTGGGAAAGTTCTGATTTTGGTTAGAAACAGCACCGCGCGTGTAGTAGTGGACCCGATTCCACAGTCCGAGCACGCGGAGGAGCGCGGCCACGGCCCCCGAGAGCTTCCCAGTCCCGTGTGACCTGGGGTGGGCGCCGGGGTCGGGAGCGACGCTCGGTCAATTGCAAATCCATTGTGATTACACAGCGGGTGAGTTTATGGCCCCATCATCGCCCATTTCCTCCGAATGGGGTAATCCGCGCGTTCGTTCACACGGCCACAGGAGCCTCTTGGCTCGGCCGACAACCCGGGGATTGTTCCTTGTTTGGCCTCACGCGTTCCATTTCCTCCGGGCGCCCCGCACCGCCCCCCGGGGCGGGCTCGCTCCCCCCTCCCGGCCCCGCTTCTCCCGGTGTGACTCCCCGCGAATCACACGATTCCCGCCGCGGGCAGACGGGCCCCGCCGCGTTCCCGCGGTTCCAGTCATTAGGGCCGCAGCGGGAGCGCCGCGCGAGCGCCAGGCGCAGCAGCGCCTCAATTAACAAACAAACGCCCCGTCCCGGGAGCGCGACAACCCCC